>JAODUJ010253293.1:0-10296 GCA_027564615.1 Psolus chitonoides
CAGAATAAGAAAAACTTCTGAATCCATAAGTTTTTAAACATGGTTTTGGAATGGTTAAATAGGCTTTATCAGAAGAATGCAGTGTACGAGCAGGATTGTATGGCAAGAGAAGATCAGAAATATAAACAGGCTGTTCCAACTGATGAGCATGGAATGCTAGTAAGAGAACTTCAAACTTGATTCTGTTTTTTATAGGAAGCCAGTCGAGTTCTTTCAAAAGTGGAGTTGTATGGCATCCCCTCTTCTTCCGTTTCACAATATGTGCAGCTGAATTTTGTATACTCTGAAGTTTTTGTAGTGATACATCCGGGAGCCCAAAAAGATATGCCCATATATGTAAACTAACGGTGAACTAACAGTTGACTAAAACAGGGCCAGTGTTTTAATGCCATAAAAATGTTGTGTCGTATCGTATTGCACAAGTGTGTACAGCACGTTAGGGCTTCATTTGGACTGCATGGCCAAGTGATCAGAGCATAGGCCTTGCAGCCAGGTCTCTGGTTCGACTCCAGAGACTTGAAAAATCATACCTACTGTGCCATCATTCATGCTTGGTGCTCTGCATTGAACAATCGAGTACGGATAAACGAGCGTGGGACTGGGTGTAGGTAAATATCTCACCTGTGTGCATGTTTTGCAACTCGGGAGTGTTGCACCACTGTACATAACATGACATTTTGGGTCAGGCATGTGCATAGAAGCATGTGTTCATTAGAGGGAGGCTGTTTTACAACTCAAATAATGATGAGAAATTATGGAAATTGATAGTGACACCAACCTCAAAACATTAATTTTCTAGGCTTGAATGTAGCTTTGATATGATCAATATGGCAGCCATGGTCGAGGAATTTAGGCTTGTACCCATTAATTCTAAGCATGTACCAATTATTTCTTGGCATGCCGTACTCAATATTTCTTGGCATGTACCCTTTCATTTTGGGCATGTACCCAATTATTTTTCCATGTAGTGTTTATAGATGTCAGCATTAAGAAATATATATTCAATATCTTAATATACTATATCACAGAGTATAAGTAATACTCCATATCTTGTATAGTCAGCAGCTTGAAGAATTGCCATTTGGGATGTATAGAAAAATGGAAAAGTTTGTAAAAGTGTGTATGATGACAGAAAATATTTTGAGTTATAAACCTTGAATTTGGGGATTGGATTAATGAATGAATTGGGAATAATGGTCACAATTATTCATAAGCCGAAAGTTTATGTGGTTGTATGCATTGAATAATGTGAAGTTTGTAAAAATAACTTGCATGATGACTATGGATGTGATATGGAATAGGAATTATGGTCACAATTATTTATGAGCAAGAGTTTGCATTGTGGAAGAGTGGTAAGAGTTCCAGGTCCAAGCAGTGTGAGATTGAGTCCTCACTGATCATTACATTGTCTGTTCATGTGGAAAACTTTACCTTCAGACCTTAATCCAAATCAGTGTGAATTACTGGGGGGTTTTGCAGAGGATATGTGATTGCTCAGAAACATGGACAATAAAAAGCAGACACAAGAGAAGCATCTAGAAAGTTTGAAAATGTGGGTATGGAGAAGGATGATGAAAGTAAATTGTAGAGAAATAACAGTAATGAGGTGCTAAGAATGGTAAGAAAGGAAAGGAGCTTACCCCTAGGCACACACCTGGATGTGATTCACACCCACCTCTTCCCCTGGCCATGCAGGCTCTTCACTGCGTGCTATGACCTCAAATTTTGAGCAGGAGGCAGCAGAGGTGCTGGAGCGTGAAGCTGCCGGAATGCGATAGACACAGGGCCGGGCACCAGCTGTGTTTCGGCTATTATCCCGCTAAGTCCCTCCTGTGGAATTGGCTCTGTATGCTATAAGGTTAATGTGAGTATCTGCGGGGGTCACCTGCATTAGTTTGATCGCTGTATTTTAACTTGAATAACCCACAGGGGGAGACCTGGGTTCAGTGTTTCCACATTTTCAAAACCGGAAATTTCCGGAAATCATGTGAAATGTTACTGTTGTTTATGTAGCGTAATTGCTGGATCTCGGCATTTCCCGAAATTTCATCATTTCCTAAATCATTTCCCGAAATAGTCGACATTTCTTGCATTTCGGGTAATTTTCTTCAAAGTGGAAACACTGCCTGGGCTGCACTCAATGCAGAGCAATCTAACTGAAAGGATATGGATTCATTGATGGATACTTTAAAGCAAAAATTTGGGTTTGGGATATGACAAAATTTTCCTAGTTTGTTATAAAATGTCTTCACAAAAGTTTCTTTCCATGAATTGCCCCATTTTCCAAAGAATCCGCCTGAAATTGTTCGTCTTGTCGCCAAACTTCTTAAAAATGTATCAAGATTACACCATGCTAGTCCTCGATAGTGCAGACACAACCTTCACAGCTATCATCATTTTAGTTCTCATGAAAGGTTTGTGCAACATACTGTGACACTGAGGTATGCTATAATTGTGCTACAGTATTTTTCTAACCACCACACACAGATACTTGCTCTAAGTAAGAAAATATAGATTTATTTTAAGTATTATCAAGTTTTGTGTTTCTTCCACTTTTCTGTTGTTCCCTTGTCAAGATATTTATGCAATTTTGTTTTTCTTTTTTTGTATCACTCGCAGTAGTTTAACCTTGTGTTTATATGAATTTGAATTACATGATATGTACATTGCAATTGAAAATGTGTATTAGTTAACATTTATTTACTGAGGTATGTGGTGTACAGCTATAATGGTGCTTCCAAAATTACTTGGCCATGACCTGTCCTAACACATACGTTTAACAGGCCTCAATTTTAAGAAAATTTTAAAGATGTCCGAATGCTGTCTCTCGAACAACTTGTCTACCTGTTTGGGTTGTTCAAAAGAAAATTTGGTTTTGCATAAAAAAAAAAGAAAAAAAAATTGACAATTTTTCTTCATTTATTGAACAAAAAAGTTCACATCAGTTGCTTTTTTTGGACTCATACCCGTATGATCGTTGAAATCGAGCCCTGTTCAAAGCGGCACATTGCCTTTATTTCAGCACTTTGTCTGGACTAGACATAAACAAACGATTGATGATTCTCATATGAAACCAAAAATGTTTACTCTGTTTGATCACACCCATTCAATATGTGGGTAACAAATGGAGTAAACTTCTAATTTATTATGAAGTTGTGACAGAAAGTTTCGTTTCTTAGAAGGTCCTACTTAATGCAAGAAGCCTGGTTTGTTTACAAGTTTATTTGAGAAAAAAGGGTAGAAATGCAATGTACCACTTTAAGTTTAATGTCATTGGGTCTATAGAATTGAGAAACAATTGTTCTTAAGAAAATTGGCACATTTGTTAGGAATATGTAATATATCTGTGTCCTCACCCCCTACCCCTGTGTTTTAGCAAGTGTTTATAAAATGATAACTTGTGACCTGCCGTAGCCATAATACATTCCTGAAAGAAAAATATGATATTTTGAAGAATATAGTGGTGGTATCATGGCACAGTGCATTGAGTGTTCCACTTGCACTGAAAAGTCCCAAGGTTCGAATCCCACTTGGTGTCTGCTTGCTCGTCAAAAGGCTGTATGGCAGTTGTTGATGGTTTCGCAAATTTCTGGTTTCATCAAGAAGCTGTACTACAGTTGTTGATGGTTTCATTCATTGTAGTGGGTAGTGGGAGAGCAATTAATTTGGGGCAACACTTGGTTCATTGGTCAGGTTCGGCAGGCTGTTCTACAGTGGCGATGGTCACATCACTACCACCTGTCTCAGCATTCAGGAAAGTGGCAAAAGGCTAAGAGTCTCACTCACGTTCATCAGATGGGGATGTAAAATGGTGGTCCCGGGAGCAGGATGGGATTGTATGGTTACACGCCTGCCCCGTTACTTAATCTCTAAACACTTCAAAAAGAGGATGCGAGCTGTCGCCGGTGTTCATCCGTGATCACACATGGCTTCAGGGTTTCTCGATGAGCCATAGTTGGCTTCCTGAGCCCGTAGTAAACTAAACTAACATTATTGCTGTCAAATTTCTGATGTATTTTCGTGTACAAAAAAAAAAAAAAATTAAACTTATCACTGAATGAGGGCAAAATTTGTAACAATTTCAGGTTTTGCCTATATATTCTGGTACGGTGCATGGTGTAGGTTCTTCAATGCAATGAGTGGCATTAGATCATCAAAATGTTGAAGTTTATTTTGCAACCAACCTAGAATGCATTGCTTTTAATGACCCATAAAATATTTATTAAGCATTCCTTTGTGTTCTGAAAAGTTAGTTTCCATATTGTATTTTTGTTCGTTTATTTATTTGTTTGATTATCTATTATGCTCTATGCAACTTTTTTTCTCATGTTAGACCTTTTGGAAACCGTGGCAACATGATTTTGGATAATTTCTGTGTTTTTAAAATTGTATGTTCAATTTTATTCTTCAATTTTTAGATATGTACTATATCAGTGTATTACTAAAAGTATTAAGAAAAATGATTAAGGGATCACCATTAAGAAAGTGGTGCCCAATAATATGTTATTCTCTAGATAATAATAGGATGATTGTATTTGTGTGATTGTCCCCATTTACTGCGGCATGCTTTGCAGACCTCCTGTACCACCAGCAGCCGACATCTTGAGGCGGGGCACTGGTGCTTTGCAGAATTTTTTTACTGTACATTAGCTTTTGACAAAAGAGGTATATCTCGATCGTAAGTGTAACCTGAAGCTATTTGTAGAGTGCATCGATCTACAGGAAATGTGCTATATAAGCATGCCTAATTATTATATATTAGAGCCTCATTTTAGGTTTAAAAAATTGACTTGTATAACAGTTAACAATCGATGTGACCATGATGACTATGAATAAAGAAGTCTCAAGTTCTCCTGGTTCAGAATATTCCACACTCGTGTGATACTTAAGTAGCACAAATGAAGTGCATATTATTTAGTACAACCAATTAACCATGTAAGGCATTTAGGGTGCGTTTCACACCCCCTCGCCATCCTCGGAACTGAGAGTAGCGACCATGAATTTCGAGTACGGAGCAGCAGAGGCACTGGGGCGTGATGCTGCCAGAATGTGGCGTACAATAGGATTGGGCTAAAGCCATGTTTCTGCCATTGTCCCGCCAGATTCGTTGCCAGATCCCCCTGCGAAATTGGAGCTGTGTATTCAAGGGATTAATTGTAAATAATTACCCAACAATCTGAGTGAACATGAAAATTGCAGAACTCAAATGTCAAATGGCACACTGTCATATCAGACAAGTTAGTGTGTTTGCAATTTGATGTCCCAAGCACAATATTAATCACACTTCTGCAACATAACAATTCTTGCCACCGGATGTTCCCTTTTGATAGTATTATCAAGTTCAAGTTTCCTACCAAAACATGGCAGGTATTCAAATGTTACCTGAACCCCTGGCAGCAGGGTTGCCAATTTCTCTGTGACACGATCAGCCAAAATATGCAACATTACCAGTCAAATCATGTCAGAAAACACCAAGTTGTTATCTTGACTGTATAGAGGTCCCAGTATTCAAGGCTGCAATCCTTCTTGTTGCCCAGGGAACTATGGTGATGCGAAAATTTCATATGGAAAAGAGCGAGATAAAAAGCATAACTTTTTTTTCTGTTTTTCACATGTTTATTTGCCTGCATCTTGAATTGTTACCAACTAAACACATTTAAAAATGCCAAATTTTGTGTATTGGCTGGTGAATAGGCCAGCCTGGTTGTCCTGCCCAGCATACTAAACAGCGATGCTGTTTTTCCAAATAAAGTAAATTGCCTACCAACTGCATGAGCTTGCGAAACTGCTTGCACCAGCTTGTGAAGCCAAAAATATCACAAGAAACACAGCAGTGGACATGCGTTCTTGCAAAAGCTTGCTCAAATTTAGATATTGCACTAAATTTGAACCTGCCCACAATTAGCGCAAGCCAAGCTGTGCTAGACATTTTTCGCAATGCATCACAAGCAGTGTACAGGCCTATCGCAAGCATGCACAGTACAGCGCAAGGCAGTACAAGCATTTCCGTGAAAATTTGAGGAGTGATTTTTTGCGAATTCTTGCACTCGTTGCACCAGTGGGCAATAGCATGTTGCAAGAAATCGCAGCAAATTGCAAAATTTGCAAATAGCACTGAAATTTGCAAGAAAACGCAAGCTAATGCAGTTGGTGGGCAATACACAGCAATATATGGAAATCTTTTTTCTTAAGGCCCTCCAACAACTCCAAGTTGTGCCCTTTGATACCAAGTATTTACATTTTAGCTACACATGCTGTGGCAAGTACACATATCTAGAAGCTTAACATTTATACGGTTGGTATTTTTGGTTTTATTATTTGATCATTTCAATGACGGCTTCAATTTTTACCAACCTTACAAATGTAAAAAGGCACAACTTTGTTTTGGCTGGTAAGAAGCCAGACTGAGAATCCTGTATACTGAATATACACTAAATATATTCATATGCAGAGACATCAACCTAGCTAGTTACATCTTCGTTTAAGTTAATACTTTGCCGCCTGATAACATTTATTAACATTTTTGCTGTACATGCTGAGGCACAAGTACAATTATCTAGGAGCTTGAGGTTTCTATGTTTGGTACTTTGAAGCATATTCCCATATGGCTGCTCCATGTTGCACGTGAACTACCAAATGTGATGCACCATGGCTGATCGGGTATTATGTCAGCAAGTACACTATTGAGCTACAGCCAATAACATCCATTTATTTGCAAGTTATTAAAGTTAAGTCATATCAAACTAATATTTGAAATTATTAATAAAGTCACTATACCCTTGGTTTTAGTATCAAAATCAAGCTCCCTTTCCATTGGTGCTAAAAACTCCATATAGCCCATGGCCGACATACCTGATCTGTCATGGTGCCTCATAAATGCTATTAATGTTATTTATTCAGTATTTTATTTAAGGAAGTGAGGTTTTAGTTTAACATGATGATATTTGTATTTTTGTACAAAATGTGATGACTGTTTCTGTCTTCAATTTTTTCTGTTTTCCAAGTGCAATTTGTAAATATGTACATTTTGAAGAAAAGACTTTTAAGTTACGGCTTTGTACAGAATTTTGAAAACTATGATGTTCTCGTCGATGTGGATAGTGTATCTTATAAATATTTGTGAAATATTATTCGCCTCAATTTCAGTACTTTTGTGAGGTTATTGATATTTATGCTATTAATAGTGGATGACTAGATGTAGTTACTTTTGAAAAGAGAAGGTACAGTA
Source organism: Psolus chitonoides (assembly GCA_027564615.1). Taxonomy (NCBI): domain Eukaryota; kingdom Metazoa; phylum Echinodermata; class Holothuroidea; order Dendrochirotida; family Psolidae; genus Psolus; species Psolus chitonoides. The sequence continues at coordinate 7,229 of JAODUJ010253293.1, forward strand.
TATAGTATTGAATTTATATATAGTGAGATTGAGAATGACAGTAATATATGGAATGGCTGATATGTTACTTTTAATTGGGAATATTTATAATTGTGAAAGATGTCAAAATGTGTTTGAATGCCGGCATGGTTGTGAAGGAGCTCAGTGAGTCCGTATTATTAAGTCGTAAAAAAGTATTTGTCAATGTTTCATCTTTCAGCAATTATATCAAGCTATAGTTATACTATGGGTGCGTTTTAGTCATGTACATCACCCTTCTCTTACTGCATGTATCTCTGCAGATGCCATGGCTCACCACTGGTGCAAGGTTAAAAAATAATCCAGTAGAGGGCGCTATGCCCCAATAGGATGAGTCAGTCAACTTAGTGTTAGATATTTTTACAGGGTGACTAAAACGTAGAACGGTTGCGTGATCATCTATCGGGCTGTTGCCAATGGCATGTTTTATGCGTATTCGGCACTATCCGCATCATTGAACAGTGCCTAGGTGACATCGCCCTCTCATATAGTAGGCGTGGTTTAATCTTTCAGAATGAAGTCTCTCGAGATTGTTAGTTTTGTTAGATGATCACATGACCTAATCACCATAGAGATCACCTTTTGTAGAAGCATAATGATATGCACGTCAATCACTAACAGTTGACTAAAACGCACCCGACATTTGAAATTACCTCTTTAAAGCAAGAATCAAGTGTTGATATATTTCAGACTTTGTTCCGTGACCACCACATACACAATTACCACCACAATATAACGTACAGTAATAAATATTCAGTTTGAAGAAAAAAAAAGTAAAAAATGTACCAGTTCAGCAGAGTCAGCCAAAAATAGGAATTCAACAGTTTTCTTTTGCCAATTACCAGGGATGTAAGTGGGTTAGCAAAACAAATATGCCAATGGATCATTAATGAACGTAGCGAGCAGGCAGGAGCCTGGAAAACCCACCGTACACCATCACTCACAGCCCATTCGCAGGCTCCCCAAAACCACAAAATTCTGTATACTTGATGTCCCTGACCAAATTTTGAAAAGCCCGACACGCACATTTGTAAGGGGCTTGAGAATCACTAATAACAAGATCACGCCTATTTCTAAAAAATATGAAAAAATCCGGAGTGATCCGGAAAAGTCTGGATTTCCGTACAAATCCGGAAAACTTTCATCCCTGCAATTACTCCTGGGTTATAGTTGATATAAGAGTAAATATTAGGCTGTGTTGCTTCATAAGGACAAAGAGGAGATTGATGTCATTGATTCTTTCAGTTTAAAAAAATGTAAAATTATAACAGTTCTGCATAGTCACCCAAAAATTGAGAAATCAGTAGTTTTCCTTCGCCAATTACTTTGAGTTATAGTGGATATAAGAGTAAATATTAGGCTGTGTTACTTTACAAGGACCAAGAGGAGATTTATGTCATTGATTCTTGGCTTCCTGAAGGTATCAATTTTTTGCAGTCCATCTTAGAGGCTGGCGAGACTCGAGAAAAAAGCTGCAATTGGCAACCCTGTTATCAACGATGTAGCTTGAGTAACAGTGACTGTAGCAACTTTCAGGTGATCTTGTAGTATAGCATAGTGTAACATTGAGAGTGTGGTGGCCTAGTGGTCAAGACAATTGACTCGCGATTCACGGATTGTGGGATCAAATAATAGCCCTGACACCATGCTGCACTCTCGGGTATGGACCATGCTGCACTCTCGGGTATGAATGCTCATCTTGATTGCCGCACTCCACCCAGGTGAAAATGGGTACCTGCGAGGTGTTACTCGTGAATTTGGCGCTGATCTTGAGCTGCAACCTTGTACTTGCGTGTGTGCGAGTGATACGGTCCAGTTCTGTGGTTTTTATATGCATATGACAAATTGTGTTTCAAAAGTGGTTTGGTAGATGAAACAAACCCTCTATGTAACTTTGGGCAAACCAATCGAATAAAATAAGTATTTTTCAGTCATAATAATATAGTCTATTGGAAAATTAATATAAACAAATACCAAAACTGATAGATATTGCCAATTTTGGCTTCATGGCTAAATCATTCTTTGGCAGCAGAGTGAAATTTTAGGCAAATGGATTTTCACGATCTCGTCTCGAAAATGGCAACCCTGCTTGTCATTGCAAGATTCAGTAATATGTAATCAGTTTCTTTTGCTTCAACCTATTTACCCTGATATGAATTAGTAACCATAAACACAGACACTGTGTTGTTTGTAAACATTTGTTTGTGAACAATCTCATATAAACCACCATCAGTTGCATGGTGCTCTTCGTGATACAAAGCATGTTTGAATGTCTATGTGTGTGAATGTATCTTGAAACCGAAATTAATAAAAAAAATAAAGTTTACAAAGTATTATTTCACCCTCATTGTTGTGTACTCTTTTGTATGATGACCAGATTTGGTGATACTAGAGTCCGAGCTCAGGCATAGGTGTAGAGACCAGGGTGGTGGCTGAAGGGGTATTTCCAAACCCCCCCCCCCCATTTTAACTCTAGGACTGAGCCATCCTAGATTTGCCTAAACATTTGCATGATGATTGTGGTGTAGGAAAAACTTATTTTGCACATCCACTCCAACTCAGAGAACACCTAATGCCTGTGGAGTTATTAGTTTTTTGGGGGGGTGACCTGGCCAAACATTATGAACTGTGTAAACTTGGGAGAGCAACCATTGATGATGATCATACTTACTACCCATGTCCATCATAGTATGGTCAAACTAGTTCCAAGGACATTTTGAAGTCAACAGAAGTGAAACACTTACAAAACATGACTGGAGAACTAATACAAATTGCATACTTGGTATGTGGGTTCCTCACATAGACTACAGGAGCCCTATTCACTATTGTATTTAGTGCAGCTAAAGTCATTAGAGGATAAAAGGCAAACACTTGTTGAAATTTTATCCAAGATATCTGAAGAATGCTACTATTTACCAAATTTCATATTTAACATGTAGCCCACCTTTCCTTCAAAGTACACAAACCCTATTGTTTTTTGTGCACTTTCAGGTCAACAAAGGTCATATACTAATAACTTAATAACATAATTTATGTACAAAAATCCACAT
>JAODUJ010253404.1:0-10295 GCA_027564615.1 Psolus chitonoides
CAAAGAGTACAATCGATACCATACAATACAAACATCCAATAGGAAAATACCTTGTAAGTTCTGCACATCAGCTGCATTATTTTGCACACCCCGCGTAAATTATTATAAGGTGTATTTGAACGTATTTTCACCCCACATTTGACACGACTATGTATGTTGTCAATGTACGGAATTCCAGTATGTAGCTTCAGTATTTTTATTCAAATTGTGATAATTAGTCTTGCAGTCTTGCAGGGCCTTGAGAAACAAAATTGTTCTTTCATGATAACACAAATTTGCTTAATGATGAAAACACCATCAGTATTTTTGTTGGTTCGGAAGGGGAACAGCCTATATTCTTCCCCATTTTAGGTCCTTTTAGGTCCGTAATTGCCACTGCATGCATACTTCAGTAGCCTACCCAGACGGTCTTACACCGGTAACTTGTGCTACCTTATAGCATAAGTTAAAAAATGCAGATAGCATACCTGTATACCGGTATGTTATCTTGTATAATTTGACACGATGATGTAAGCGATGCCATCATTATAATAATTAGAATGTATGCCTATTCTATTGGAATACTGACCAGGTCACAAGTTAGGATATGTATGAAACAAACTCCCATATAATCTCTTTATAAGCGGATATTGGTCAAAAAGACGTGAACAGCTTGTTCTTGACCCTACATAGAACAACCTTTCACTTTATATATGAACGGAAGAACGATTTAACGAAGTTAGAGGCACTTTAATTATTCCCCTAACTCGTGTCGATGACTCTAATTAATTCATTCACTCTCCACGAAAATCCTGTTGTTTACAGATGAGTGACGACAGTGAAGAAAAACATAAACAAGTTGATGAGCTAATTTAGGAAAAGAAGACGGTCTGGCATTCCAAGTAGACAACAATATAATAGATTAATCTGATAGTTTATTATCGTAACAGCATACCTCAATTTACCATACGTACCATAACAACATATCCCGTAACCAGCGTAACTGATCATGGGCGCGTTACGATCATTACAGCCATGTCAAATAACATCGATTGAGTAACAGTAACAGGGAGACGTATGGTTACAGTTTAGTATGAGGGAAACATGAACGGCAGAACGATTTAACGAAGTCAAATTATTTTGCTCCCAACGAAAATCATGTTGCTTACAGATGAGCGACGCCAGTGAAGAAAAACATAAACAGGTTGATAACCTGATTCAGAAAAACAAGACGGTTTGGCATTCCAAGTAGCCTATAATATCCAATAATTAAACGAGACTTAGCATAAGTTGAAGATTGGTTGGGATTCTACGTATGTGTATAGAAACGACGAGATCAGGCTTCGAAGCGATAGTCAGTGACAAAAGGACGCCATGGCGCTTAAGAGGTCGAAGCGCCATAACATCTCACACGAAGGGGTACAACAGGGCGGGTAAAAGGAAACTAACAGGGAGGGCGTAGAATCCCAATCAAACTTCAACTTATGCTAAGTCTCGTTTAGTTATTGGATTTTACGCATGCCCAGTATGGACTGCCTCAGGACATCACTTGAGATGTGTGTAGGAACGACGAGATCTGTGTGGGATTTGACGCCACAATGACCAGACTGCAAAAGCTATGCACAGACTGGACTCCCACAATTTTGCGTACTGGGCATGCGTAGGGTTGGAGGTGTTTAGATACTGTTGACACACTCCAGTATTTACTGATGAAACTGATAAACCGTGCATCAGTAGTTACTGTATCGACTATGCGCATCGACTGGTTGATCAGTTCCCTGTGTCACACAATGTTAAATAAACGCGTAACATATAAAGTACTCTATGTCACAACATTTTAAATAAACGCGTAAAGTATTAAGTTCTCTATGTCACAAAAAGTTAAATAAACGCGTAACGTATACTTAAGAAAATAAATCGATATAAATAATACCTTTAAACGTATATTTGAACAAATTCTGAAACAGCAGCAAAGTTAATTTTCTTCCTTTTCATGTGGATATCCACCTTACAGCCTTATGTGCTAGCTTAAGTTTTTATTACTTTGCTCTAGAAGGGCGCAGTCTATAAAAGCTCTAGCTTTTTATGTATCACTCTGTATGTTAGTCATTATCAGATTTGTTATCATTGTTATACATGAACTCTGTAAAATAGTGATTTTAACTTAGCTCAAATGTGAAATAAACCTGAACCGAAATTGAAGAAGTCCGAGCGCACTTTCTTGCGATTTTTACATAAATGTAATGTCGTTTATAATGATAGCACCCGAACAGCCGAGAGCCCGCCGACTGGACGCAAGCCCGCGTGCCCTTCCATCCGTAAGTCCTTCCATCCATAATATCCTCACGAGTCCCATGCACACATCATTCTATCGCTTCATTTTGTTTTTGTTTTATGTGTACGTTTGATATTAATCTCCTTTTGAATTCGTTAATGTCCTTGTATACTGTTATGACGTATCCCATATTTTGTTTTATGTTCTTTCAATCTTTGTTTCGTTTTAACTGTTTTATGGTTGAATTTATTCTATTTTATCTTGCAATCTTTCACATATGATAGCTTATTTCTCACTTTTCTTCAGTTTTTTTTTAGTTTAATCTTTTTATTTCTACGTTTATTATTCTTTCTTTTGTAGCATATTATTCACAATGCATCTGTTATTGTTACGGTATTGTATATAGTTTATTGTACATTTTATTATTATTTATACAGGGCCTCTAGGAAGATTAGCTCCTTGCTAACAGAGTTACCCTCTAGAGTCTAGACATAAAGTTGAAACAAATAAATGAATAAATTAACACCGGCTTGTCCCTACTCCACTGTTCAATGCTGTGCACCAAGCACACCTGATGGCAGGGGCCGATGCCCACTGTTCAACAAGAACTTATTTTATTGGCTATCCGATTATAATAAATATATTGTTGATTATCCTTTAGCATTAAACCCTATCCTCTAATCCTAACACTAATGGCGAATCCAAAAATACCTTGTTAACAAGTACGCTTCATCAGGATGGCAGTATGTGCCATTTTTGAATATTTGATATGACCTAGCCTGGAATTGAACCCAAGACCTCTCGGCTATTAGGCCGAGCGCCTGGCCGAGTACTCAGACATGCTTCTTCGTACTAAACCAGACATAACCTACTGTACCTCATTTGTGAGTAGCCTATATATTCTTATCACCGTAATAAACTCACACGTAAAAAGTAACTTTAAATAACACCCTTTTAGTACAGTATTCTTTGGGCATACCTCATTCCACTGACAACAAGTGCATTTTCATCCAACGGGGACATGTTCAAATGTTAATGTATACGGTAAATTTACCACGAGCTTCTCTGAACCTAATTTATATTTAAAAATAAAAAGGAACACATGCTATGTTAGGCTTCATTTTTATTTTTTATTATAGTTCCAGCTACGTAAACAAATACTGTTCGAAACAATTCCAACGCCTGGTAATAATTATTTCGCAATGTATTTTTTTTTAATCCGGACGATGGAATGAATATATGAATATTGACAACTTAAAGGAGAAGGAAACCATGGCCAAATTTACTGCCGCTTACTTGAAATGTTCTTAATACATGCCTTCGCCCTCAATATATCCAGTGTGCACTGTGCCAATATCCACTTTCGTGATTTTTCCGACCAGAATTTCTCAAGCTCCCAAAAGCCACGGACGCCACCATTTTACTATTGTTTACCTTGTATGATGACGTATTTTCTCCCCTCAGCGGAACGTAAACAAAGTCTTCCAAACGACTCGTACACACTGTTTGTACTCGAGGTCAGCGTACGCGGCACTATAAATGGCCCTTTTCCTTCTTCTTTTGTAAACGTCCGGAAAAATTTATAAATTTCCAATATGCCTGAGTGTCAAGCTTATGATTGCATCCAAAAGTTATTCTCATAGAAAGCATACAATTACAAAGTGGGACAAATACATCACATGAACTTCAAGATCGCGTTTTTTTATTTTAAATGGCGGCCCCCGTTATTTCTTTATTATTTTGTTATTAAACAAATGAAATGGGCTGTAAAGATTTGTAAGCATTCAAATGTGTTAAATATTGGTAAGATTTTCGTTGGGTTTAATCTCCTTTAACGATGGTTCCCCGCTTCCACATGAATATATTTTATGTCATCTGCTTGGACGACCATTAGAGCCCAGCCTCTTGTTTATTTAAAGTTATCTGCAATTCACTCTTATTATTACGTACAACCAGGTCGTTATAAAGATTTCAACGAAACCTGATCAGATACGCAACTTTATAGTTCCAGAATTGATCTTAATTTAAAAGAAAATGTCACCCACTGAAATTCCATTTGCGTATATTACGGATCAGTCCAGTGACATAGGAAAATAGGAAATAGGAAAATTGCACACAGGCTCGGATTATTGATGAAATGGAAAGCGACATGCTTGATTTGTTAATATTTCTTCGACATCCATCTCAATTTTGCTCCAAGATGTTAGGTACGTTATATAACGAGCATTCTAAGTTCTATATAAGACAGGTATCTCCACGTCGCCATAAGCGGCTATCGGAAGCATAAAACACTGCATGATTGTGTCTGTGTCGGTATTCAACCGAGGAGCGTTAATTATGCAGTTTGTAGGCCTATAGCTAGTGATTGCAGTTTGGCTTAGAAGATGAAATGCTCTCACGGTATTAAGTCAGGCAGAAATGGATAAAAAACAGTATAACAACTTACCTAAAACCATTTCATAATCAAAGTGTGAGTAAAAGTGAAACTGCTGTAAAATAAAATCTTCTGTGGAATATCTGTCACCGACAGACCGATATGTGTGACATTCCAAATCACGCGGGCAGTTGATTAACAGCCGTCTCTAAATATATCCCTTCAATAACAAATATATGTGAATGTATACCCTGCTAAAATAAAATGCTTGTAGACTTTGACATGGTATCACTGAATAACACTCTCTCAAACCAAAAGATTGAGATCAGAGACCAGTCGAAATTACGATTCAAAATTTGAATCGTAATTTCGACTGGTCTCTGATCTCAATCTTTGAATCGTATTTGAATTTCAAATACGATTCAAATATTCAATCTAATAGATTTAGAATCAATCTTAATTTTCAATCCAAATTTGGATTGGTCCTGATCTCAATCTTTTAGATTGATTTTTTTATTTAAGAGAGTATACTGCTACTTGATAATTTGAATATTATTTGTGGTTACAGACGCGAGATCACCTGAGTTTGACTCCATCCCGGTTTATCACAACAACACTTTTCATCTCGTAGTGTATATACGTACACAGTTATATACACAGTGTAAACAGGGCAAGCATAAACAGGGTAGGCTACTAGAAAACAACATAATGTTTATCGAAGGCAAAAAAACGTTAAATAAGAAAACAATGACAAAATATCAATCGGATCAAAGTAACAAACCACATGCGCTTTCAGTTTGTTTGAATGATATATATAATTTACAGTTTCAGTCATGCGGATGATCATTTCTTCGTATATAGCAGTATCTTTTCAAATGGCGCTTGTCGTGTTTAGAAATGTTATTTGTAAAAATTGAATAACTCCAGTGTTGTTGGGTACGTACGAAGAAATTATGGAATTGACAATGTCACTGAAAACAGACAATTGTTAACATACTAATAGATAAAAACACACTCCTTGCAAACACGAATATCGCTGACCTTAAGAACGCTAAATTACTGTGAAGAGCATTAGTCGAAGTAATTGTAAAGGCTTAAGTAGAAAGCGGTAAACACTTCATAAATTTAGATTCCGTTAGATATCTTGGAGGAAACAAGTGAATAATATCACTGAACATCAACATAGGGTGATAGCTAAGTTCTGAGATGTTCTGAGATGATAGGAAATGCCATCTGAATAATAGCTTATCTTCAAGTGCTGCAAGTGCAGTTTGTTCACACACTTTAGTGTCATTCAAAATAGTAATCATGCGCATCACGTTATTTCGGGATATAAAAATAAAGGCTTTTGAACTTTGGGCTTACATAACGATGCGCACTCCATATCTGGATCATCGTAAAAGTGATTGGGTCTCGAAACAGGTTGGAGAAGAATATTAATAAAAACAATAAAGATGAAGAAGTGCCAGTACTTTGGACACATTGTCAGAGCAGAGAATATTTAATACCTGCTATAAGGAAATATCAATGTAAGAAGAGAAAGAGGACGCCCGAGAAGATTCTGGCTAAAAGAAAACGTAGAGTGTACAGGGCTCAGCATGACAGATGCGACTTATGCGCAGCGCAAGACTAAAAAAGCATGCCACCCTAAAGTAAAGTAAGTAAGAAAATGGTTGGATCGCCAATTGATCTTCACCCTACACAGTTTTGGTCTTTAAAACCAGCCGATTCGCATATTCGATACAGTAACTAGTGATGCACGTTTTATCATTTTTATCAGTAATTTCTGGAATCGGTTGATTTTTTTAACACCGTTAACCCTCATCTTAATCATCAGGAAGTACTGTATCCTGTTTTAACATGTGTTCTGTGTCATTCACTCTCTCCATGCAATAGTTACTGTATCGTCTATGCGTATCGGGTGTTAAAACAAGTTGATGCAATGAATATCGTGAACAAACACATTAAGTGTCATCAGCACAAAAGTCTTAGGCACTCACTTAGTACCACATTTATTAGGAATGATAGAGGTGGAAGTAAAGAACCATGAGAGACTTCAATGTTAACATTGGAGCGTTTAGATATGATGGCAATAAAAGTGATACATACCAAAAAAAATCCCGCATAACATCATACGCTTTACGGCGAATATCGTACGTGGTAGTATTACGTGTCAGGAAGCATTTGCAAGATTTATCAACACCTATATGACCTTTGGAAATGTAAGATCACTGTTTGGAGCTAAAATTGAACCAAATATAGTTCAAATCTGAGGAAAAATGTATTCATGGCCTCCCTCTTCTCTTCCTGCCAACCCTTCGAGATTTCTCTCTCTCATCACCAGCATCGTATCTACTTTCCACATACTGTCCCTTCTACTTCCTACATTTGTCTCCCCAACCCCCAACTCTTCATATCCCCATCCAACATATCAAGTATAGTCTGTTGAAGATTATTAACGCTACATGGATGGCCGAATACACAATATCATCATACATCTCTTGATCCTGAAGTGAGTTAATTCGTTGAAGGTACAAACTAACACCGGAATATATAGAGCACTCTTGTGGAGGTTTGGTCCATGTGTCAGAATCATGCTATCAGTAAAAACTGGGTCATGGGGCAATATAGGCCTATTTTATATATATTTGAAGGCAATCGGTAAAAAAAACGCGTATCCTACTTATCAATAAAATTGGAAATTTATTAGTGTTTTATTATTGAGTAGAAATATGACGTAAATTATCAACAAATTATCATATTGTTCCTTTTCTCAGTAAGATTGTTTTACTAAAATGTTTTATGTTTTTTTATTTTTTAACTTATTTATTGTCCATATTTCCCTGCTGGCAACCTTGACCGGTGAAGCTTCGGTGGTTTTAGAAATATTGGAAACTACTTTCATTATTGATTCTTTGTTTGTCATTCTGTATATTCTCCTTCGTTCCATCATCTGTTGTATTGTTTTTATTCCTGTCTGTGAGATCGCATCGAGTTAAGTAGGCTACAAGTCATTTTCATGGTCGCCTCGTGTCCTTGCAGCTGTCTCTAAGTATGTTGTGCTTTACCTAAAATCAATGTACATAATTATTAGTATAGCAAGGCCGTAATTAGAATGTCCTTTTATCCCGAAGGCAGTATTTTCTTCTCTACTTCACTTAAAGTGCTTTAGACCCTCATATTAGCACATTGTATTATTGTCCTGTGTTAGTTTGTAGGACACCTATTGAGTTATATGACGATCAGCGTTATGATTACTCTGGGAAATATTTCCTTAGATTTGCGACATTAATTAGTACACAGAAAATATACCACGTATTGCAGGGAAATATATTATTGACAGCGCTGTTTTGATTTGTTAGGCGAAATTTAATTATATTGCGATTATTTTTCCTTTATTTTAATACTCTTGACAAATGTATACTTCAATATAGAACTGTAGTGTACAAAAAACAGAATATAAACTATTATATCAACACAATATGATTCCTCTACCCGAGAATCCAAACACTCAATAATTGATTAACTTTACACGTTTCTGTAATTAAGTTCATATTTTTTTGTATGCCTTAGCTACAAGATTCATGGAATGTTTTGTCTCTTTTTTATCACCGTTCATCAACAACGTTGTTGCTTTAAATTCCTTATTTGTCTAATACATCACATGGTGAATGACCTGCTACTAATGATAATTTTGTTTACTCCAACGGGCTTTGAATTTATGGCGAAATAATTAAGTTTAGGACTGTAAGGCTGATGCGTTTCTTAATTTATAGAACACTTGATTTCCAAAACTCTATTTGCCAGATGATAATTGCGTTTGTTCGTGTTATTGTCTTCGATCAAATAACATAGAAAAGAGGGGCGATCGTGCAGATCGAGCATTATCAAATCATGCGTTAAGTTACGTATACTGTCAGTATGTAACCTAGCAGACAACTCAACCAAAACATAAATATTAAGTATACGGTACTAGCACGAACCTTGCTCTACGCATTATTAGTAGGTTCCGTGATCACATGACCACCCTCATTGTTTCAAAAGTTTGATGTTATGACTATTTATAATAAAATACAACATGCAATTAGAAGTATTCATGTATCGTCTTATAAATAATATGTTAACTAATACTACAAATGATCCACTTCAGCATACCTTTCAGGTTCACGATACTGGTACAAGGAGTGTTGTCTCTATTCGCAATAGTAAACCAAGAACGAAGCTGCGAAAAAAATGTATATACTATACTGTTACATTTTGGAATTTGTTGAGAAACATCTTTGAAAAGAATTTGAAACGATACCTCAATAATTGCAGTCATACTTAAATATGCTTAATTATGCTAAATGTTAGTTACAGGATTATTCATTTTTTAGCTTTCGTTTGTTGCTTACCTACCCCCTCTTACTGGGTTTTTATTGTTCGGTAGGCGGACGCTGTTTAAGTTGATGTAACTTTTTTCTGAACTTCTTTAATTTCAGTGTTGTGTGATGTTGACCAGTGCATCAGGGGGTCAGGGGAGTCAGGGAGTCAGGGGGTGGGGTCAGGACCCCACACGTTTTGAAGATGCCATTGACTTCACCTTTTTCACACAGTACCTTTTCTAATCAGTGTGGTCCTACCCCCTGACCCTTCCCTTCTTTTCTGTTTGTATTTTGCTTCCGCAATTCGCGATCTTAGCACACCTGCATATAGTTTAGTCGTATTATATTATTTATATAGATATTAATAGATACTGTTTTTGCACTGGAATGAAAAACAGATAATTGAATTGAATTCTAGATAGACTACAATAGGAAATACAATAAAACAAAAAGGCAACTGAAATAAAACAATATGTGGGGGAAACAGGGGAACCAAGAAAAAGACACAGGGGGCATAGGCAGGAATTTAGGGAAGGTAACAGTCCACTAGGTAAACACTTTAATAGTAATTGTAAACGATTGGAACTTATCGGCATAGTAAATCTCCCTAATTTAGACACGATTGAGCGACAAAAATACTTGGCGACCAGTAACGGTGATATCTCCAACCACACTGGTGTGGGTTGTGAGTTTTTACATCTGGAATGGTGAGAGCATGATTTGGTATACACAAGCTGGAACGGGTAACACGTCGTCTTTCATGCAGAGAGGAAGCATGGCCTGAATATCTTTGAGATAAGCATCCGTATGTATATTTTATAACGTGATGACTACTGCAACCTGTCGTTGGTGATCCAGGGTAGGGTTGGACCACTTTGGGCAAGCAGCGACTTCATCGACACCAATGATTTTGAGTGCCTCCTTGGAGATGCCTTCGTCCGGCACAGAGGAGTATATACCATTATGCTGAGGATTCGTGCCTTGTAAACAATGGTTTTGCATAAGTCAGTTTGTCAGCAAACTTTCGGAGTGCACATAACTTTTGCACAGCCCTAGTAGAGATGGTAGAGATGTGCTTTGTCCACAACAATTTCTTGTCAAATGTTACACCGAAAATTTCAAGTTCATCTTTCGTTGCAGCTGGATGGAGTCAAAAACTAAGTTCATTGTGGATGGGGTCTTCTCCCTTTATATAGTCATTGCCTCGCAATTTGTAGATGCAAATGTGACTTTCTATTTATCTGCCCAGGTTTTCATCCTATCCAGATCCCTATTTAATCTGACTGCCACATCCTCATGCTGC
>JAODUJ010253515.1:0-10295 GCA_027564615.1 Psolus chitonoides
CTGTTCGACACAGCTATTCACCAACCTACCCAACTCTGAAGCACCGACCCCATTGAGATGAAGCCCGTCACGAGCAATGCGCGTAATGCGCGTATTACCGTACTTAGGCTCCATAGTTCTGTCAAGATCAGCTGAGCTCCATTAACCCACTATTTTAGACCCATTGACGGCATACCTTATAGGCATAGTTCCAATCTTTTCAGCTCATTGAGTGGCCAAACTAATTTGGTGACTTTTTTTGGTTTATAAGAGATTATATTGAGAGTCGCCGAAGCGTTCACTTCTTTTAGTACCGTACTTAATTGATCGAGGCCTATTTTTATTTGTTATACAGCCTAGCATAGAAATCCCATAGCTCACTACATGCACTAGAAGGTGTACTCTATTTTTAGGGTGCCTGTTTAACCATGAATAGCCTATATCATGAATGCGGATTTAGTAAATAAATATTCGTGTTGAAAACAGACATTTGATTGAAACTGGAAAGTACGAAATGGCTCACAAGACTGCAACAAGGATGCTTGTATTACAGCATTGTGCTTATTGTCAGTAGGCTTTATGGTATTCTGGGTATATGATTTCCATTGTGTTAGCAAACTAAGTATGATCCTTTTAGGGATAGGGCCAAAGACCTAAAAAGCCTAGCAATAAACCATGTTACGGTATCATACATTACGAAAACCACTATGTAAGCTGTACATGTAGGTCTATTGGGTATCCATCGATTCAATAGGGGGACATTATTTAGCAGCTAGGAATACGAATTAAGTAGTTGGAAAGAGAGAAAGAAAAGAAGAGAGGACGGATTCAGGTATGTATTTTGGTATTCATTTATATTGCCTACTCTCTCAGGAGCAGTAGGACAAGTGTAGTAACGCATTAGTTGCATACACGCTCTACTGTTGATCAACAGTGCTTTGTTGTGTGCTACCTGAACTACAAAAAGAATACAACTGAACTCGTGTGATTCCTGGCGATGAATTTGAATGGTATCGTTATGTTCGGATACTGTCCATCGCTTCTAAGTACTTCCCAGGTGAGATCTAGAATCGTATCAGGCAGGAGTCGCACACTCGTTCGTCCCAACCCCATTGTACAATGCTGAGCATCATTGTTGTATGTTGATAGTAGTAGGCATGTGATTCGTATAAACTGCATGCGTGTAATGATTAGGCATGTGTTTACTCTGTAAATAATTGTATATCCCCTTAATTGTTTGTGTGACTAATGCTCAGTTCCTGACGTTACATGCCCGTTCGTCTCTATCACATTGTTCAATGCATACAAAGACAGTAGGTATCATTTTTTAAGTCTTTGGTATGACCCGTCCGCTTCATTTTTATTCCCAGGGTGGCTAAGGCCAAATCGCTTTTCAGGATTTTACAAAATTGTTTCAAAATCATGGGTTTGAAAAAGGGTTAGGGTCGGCTTCCCTGGGTGAGTGGAACATGGTCTTTCATAATCCGGCATCAAAATTAGCAAAAAACATCGAGAAGATAGTCCATGAAAAAGCGTCACGTGACTGGATTCCAAGATATTGATTGGTCATTGGCCTTCGCCACCCTGGGGAAAAAATACGCCGCCCGTCCTGGAGTTGAACTCCCGACCTACCAACTGCAAGGCCGACGCTCTAACCACGTGACCACGTAGTCGGTACACCTTAGTACTCCAAGCATAACATTCAACAAAGTGCATACAGTTTGACGGACAGGTTGCTACGATCTCTTTTATCCTTTAGGAAAGTGGCTAAAGGCTGAAAGTTTCCCTCACGTCCGTCGGATGGGGACGTTAAATGGCGGCCCCGGGAGCAGGATGGGATTGTATGGTTACACGCCTGCCTCGTTACCCACTGAACGGGCTCTGAACACTATTCGAGCCTTCGCCGGTGTCCATCTATGGTCACATGGTCTGGGTTCCTCGATGATCCTCAAATGGCTTCATGAACCCGTAGATTTCGAATCGAATCAGTTCAATGAGTTCATACATATTCAAAAGCGGGTGTTTTAATTAGCCTTAAATATCTGATGGCGCAAAAGACCTTCATTCTCAGCTAGAAAATAAGTTGTATAATACATGTGGACCTATATACCGGTACCGAACATAAGCGTCAGAGTCCAGTTACCTATTCAGGTCCGGGTTATTCAGTGCTTGACTTCTGTTGAGCCAGAATGAGCTTAGTGGACCTCTAGCGTTCGTTGGCTACAAGAAAGCATTTGAATCAACAGAGACGAAAGTCATGATATACATTCTTCAGCAACAGGAAATCGAATACATTAGCCTACATTGATACTTGGAATAGCTTGACAAGAGACATTACGTTCCCTATTGTGAGTATGGAGCATTCCGGCTGTTAGCCGGCATTGATATACAGCTCTGGTGCAGTGGACCGAAGAGTCAGAAGTGTAATGGTCAGGCGTGCTTTGATTTACAATTTTCAAGTTTCGTTCTAGAGTGTTCCGCAAGAACAGCATCGCTGAATTTGCCAGAATGCCAGTCTCGTACGGCGTTTCTTGACGATTACCATCGTACTATAGAGCAGACGTGATGTGGCGTGACGTGAAGTTACGTGACGGGACTGTGATAGGGCAGAGGGAAGTGTAAAAGTCGTTTGTCTAGGAGGTAGAGGATTAGTGACCGTAATATTATTAAGCAAGGAAAATGAAAGGGAGCGAGGAAGTTGCAACCTATAGCCCCTGTCCATTCCGGCTGTCGAAGATCCGTGCCTCCTCTCGGGTATGTAATATATGTTTCTATTTCAATGCGTTTGACTTACTTGACTTATGAGATCGAGACTCGATCTACGTCCCCCTGCCCTCTCCATTCTGCACTGCATTCAGAGGCCCTTCGCTCGGCAGTGGCAATTGGCAGCCCTGTGTCCTCTTGCACCTGAGGGATCCATCTCGTTGGTGGTCTCCCCCGTGGTCTTTGGTTACTAAAATATTGTCTGTAGGCTTGTGCCACATAGCTATCTGTGGGCCGTCTCACTATGTGACCAAAACAGCGTAGTCGTTTGTTCTTAATAGCCTCCGTGATCGTATTTTTCACGTTTAGTGAATGACGGACATACACATTTGACAGTCTATCTCTACTTGTCGCTCCAATAATAGCTCTTAGGCAGTGCATTTCGAACACTTCTAGCCTACGAGTGTACTCGGCCCCGAGGGTTTCTACCGCATGTGTTGCAATCGGCGGTATTAAGGCGTTGTAGAGATTGACTTTTATTGAATTGCTGATCGACTGCTTCCTCCAAATTGGGTCCTTTAGACGTCCAAATGCTGATGATGCAAGGGAGCTGTCTAATACTACGCCTCCCAGGAACACAAGGTCTTCCACGTGTTCTACCTCTTGTCCATCAATGCTTATGGTCTGGTCACAGGTGAAAGTATTTTACATTTTTACAGGCTCTTTTGAACTGTGATGTAGACAACGTATCTTATATCGTATAAGATACGTATCTTATATCGTAGACAACGTATCTTATATCGACTGAGAAGTTTTCATTAATATTCAGCTTCTTGTCTATTTCTTTTACTTCCTTCATTACATATTCAAGAAATGTGTTAAAAGGGAGGGCGGAGGTTGACAGGAGACATCCTTGTCTAACTCCAACTCCAGTAAGGTGCCCGTATATCCCTACGGCACAGTCTGTATCATTGTATAGTGATACAAGAATGCGGACAATCTTAGAGTCTACACCAATCGCTGCCAGCATTTTCCAGAGAGCTTCCCTCCATATTGTGTTCAAGACTGACTTGAAATCCACAAAGTTAAAATGCAGTGGGACCTTGTGCTCTCTGATCTTCTCTATAACTTGCCTGATGATGAATATGGCGTCTACGGTGCCTCTGTCTGGTCTAAAACCAAATTAGCTCTCACCAGTGGCTGCTTCTGTTTTTCTTTCAATCTGTTGAGCAGTATCCTACTGAAGACTTTTCCCGGGATGGACAACAGTAATTGCTCTGTAGTTTTCTGGGTTTTGTTTCTCACCATTTTGTATGTATAGGGGGTACTACCATGTGTGCCCAGTCTTGTCAACCATGGGTTTACCATCGGCTTTGAGGACTTCCCGGCGCCTTGCGAACTTTCAACATTGTAATAGCCTGCTCGATCTTCTCTCTGCTGATAGGTGGCCGATTGTCAGCGTTATCTAGAGCGTCTGCAATATCATCGATTGCTTGTGGCTCGTAGGGAAACGAGGTGTTAAGGTGACTACTGAAGTGGTCTTCCCAGCATTGCAGAACCTTTTCTCCTATTTGTATGGGTGTTTCCTGCTTTATCCTTATCAGCACTAAGTGTTTTCTTAGGTTTCCCTTCCAGTTTTCTGACGGCTCTAGACTGTTCAATTTTGTTTTCTAAAACCCTATTCTTTTGTGCTTTTACAGTCCCTTTCCCGGTTCTGTTCAGTTCTTTGTAGCGATTTGATTTTTCTTGATCCCATAGATGGTTTAGCATTTGGGTTCGAGCATGTCGCTTAAGTTCACAAGCTGCTTCCACATCAGGCGATAGACCTTCTACTTGTTTAGGTCTTTTATATCCAACTACTGTCTTTCAACTGTCTTTGTTGTCGCATTAGTTGCCTCCTTGAAAGCAGTCAATGCGCAACACCGGGGAATGACTTAGCCTGCGAATTAGAAAATATTCTACTAAGAATATACGATCCTATTTGATGATAAGCAGAAATAGAACCGATAACCATCTTTAGAGGAGTAGGACAAGGACATTAACACCGAAACTGTTCACAGCGTCACAGACATAACATCGTCAGGGAAGTTGACGGCTCATATCAGACAGTGTTGAAGAATTAGGAGACATGTTGTATTCACCGTTTGCTGCAAGCAAAATGGTTGGATTGGAAATTGACCTAGCCAAACCGAGGTTATACACAACAAATTTCCCACTAAACTGCCAAACGAGGCATCCTTATGAACAAAGACAAATTCGAGGAAGTGGACAAGAAATCTGCTAGACCGTGATGAAATGAAAGTTAAAACGAGAACACAAGCAGGTTGGGTAGCAGTCAATATAAATTCCTAACTGTCACTTCGCCTAACTAATATGATGTGTTCCCACAGCAATGACCTACCGATGTGAAACTGGAACATCAACCAAAAAATGGAGAAAAACACAATGTAGGTCTATATAGTATGGAGCGGATGATGCTCGGTGAGAGCAGAAGAGATAAGAAAACTAAGTCTTCGATAAGAGATAGAAATATTGTGAATGATTTATTTCGGAAAGTGATAACATGGAGATGGAGAGGACAAGTAGGGAAACTGAGAGAGGACAGGTGGACGAGGTTAGTGACATAATGACAACCTGCAACCGCTACAGACCCAGGGAAATGTGGCGAGACACAATTGCAGATGCAGAAGGGTACGGGTGCAGAAGACTGGCACAGAAGAGACATAACTGGAAGCGGATAGGAGAGGCACTCGCCAAGCAGTGGACAAACCGGGCTGACGATGGTGGTGGTGGTGATGGTGGTAATAATGATGATGATAACAATTTTAGTTTAAGGCAATTTGATGTGAATATAATGAAACAATGTAGGAAGGATAAGTTTACTACATTAGATTAGTGCGGATTAGATCAGTAGGAGAGGATGTATTTTATCCATGTGATGTCAATAACCGGAAACAAATTCAAATGACATCGGTAAGTAACCGAGTCAATGCTAACTTAAATTAGATTTAGGTTCGTTACTGAATGCATTTGGTTGTTCCCAGTGGATTTAAAATCATTTGAGGCCATAAAATATTCCAATTTGGGTTAACTGTTAAAATATTTCAAATGCGGTTTTTGCCAAAATACTTCATTACTGTATTATCTGTTTAAACCACATCTTCCATAAATGTTGAGTGATTGTATCATGTCACGACAAGGTTCTTATAATGTTTTTCATATTCGTTTACAGATTTGAAGCCGGCTGAAGACTTGAAACCATCGATGGCTAATTCAGAGCAGCCTCAATTGTCATCCGTTAACCTTCCAACATATTTTAAATGGCTCTTCCTAGTTATCGTGTGTACGAGTTCACTAATTATTCTCATAACGACTAAATCTCTCCTCGTGACGAAATTAAACGTGACGTATGGAACAACATCCTTATTACACCACGACAATATTAACACCATTTTGAGGAACCGGCAGCTGCAACCTTCCGATTGGCACAGATTTTTGCCTTCAAGCGGTGAGTGTCTCCCCAATTATTTCCTTGGAAACCGATCAAAAGAGGATCAACGTAAATACAAGGAAGGAGTTATCGGGTTCCAGCATCTCAACAAGGCAGGGGGGATGACCATACGTAAGTGTATTAAATCTTTCGAGTCTTCTAAACAATATCTGGTGAGCGGCCTGCAGCGCATGGAAGTAGAAGCCCACGCCGCTTTTGGCACGCTAACGACAGATGAAGTGGATATATTTTATGGAGACTACGTATTTGGCTTGTGTGAAAAACTGAAGAGAACATCGACCAATAGATCCTGTTCTTATTTTACTTTATTAAGGGAACCATACGAGCGAGTTATTTCATCTTATTCATACTGTAAAGAGGCAATTCTTGACCAGACGTGTGGTCCATTTGATGCAAAGGAATATACCGTTGAAGATTGGGCTGTGAAACAAGGCAGTTATTTCTTTTATCAACTGCTGCAGAAGCAAGATTACTGTCGGATGGGCGACCGCTCGAAGAATACATTCAGCAGAATCCTAGCAGATAATTTACCAAGTTCTGGTCTCGCAACTATTCCAAATCAGTGTTGGTTTCTAGAGAGAACTATCTTAGATAACTTGTTGAGCCCAGATGACCGGAAAGCGTTATTGGATTATTTAATTTCCAACTTGAAAAATATGTTTTCCGTGATTGGCTTTTCTGATAAAATACCCGAAACATTTTCGCTCCTCCATGCAGTTTACGGTCTTCCTTTTGAGAGGTGTTTTACGAGGGCACGTAATGCTGGTCCTAAGTCTAAAGATGTGTCGTTTTATAATACACTAAAGGAGAGAATGCTTCAGAACTCTACAATAACTGACGCATTGAAGGAGGACGTGGCTCTGTATAATGAAGCCCTGAGAATCTTTGAACTAGAAATAGACATTATGAAGGACAACGAACATTAGGTTCAATGGTGATTTATTTTATTGCTTCTATGAAGGCAAATTATTCGTTCCTATATTATCTAAGGCTGGCAAGAGTGAAAGGTACTTTCGGGGTTTATTTTTGTTGCCAAAACACAACAAATTCCCTAATATTGACATGCACGTTGCCTATAACTACTGATATTTTCAATTCGACTTGGGCAAGAATATTGAGCGTAATCGATGAATTTTGAGTGATATTCGCGAACTTTTCGAATTGCAATACAACAGTACTTCCACCAATATGTTCCAATACTAACACAGATAATGCACCCACAATTAATCTAGCCTATTACATGTGCCGCTATGCTGGGAACATAACCACTAGCTATACACACACACACACACACACAGTATACTGACGTTATAGTCTCGCTGATGAAAATCTGTGTGTTTACAAGAAACGTTCGTAAGAAGTATATCTGGTCCATTTGTGTGGCCCACAAAAATTGAATTCTCTTTTTTGAAACAATTCGAGGGAAAATGAGAATCACTAAAGGTAATCAAATCGAAATTACTTTCAAATTATGTTGGAAGGATGAGTAAACTCTGATATTTTTACCGGCAGATCCATCGAACCCTGAAAGTACCTTTGAGATTTTGTTTGCCTGTGATCCCTTGTAGTTTAAACAGAGCCGTATAATTATCGACAGCCCAACTGCGGTGGATGTTGCTCGACTGCGCATGCGCTGATCCGACATTTTGGTAGTCCGCGACGCGCATGTTACTTCAGATACCGAATCCACACTGGGGATATTCTTTGTTTTGATGCGCATGGTAGTCCGTGACGTCACTAACTACCATCGGCAAAATTGGCTGGAGAATATCCTCTATTGGGAGCGATGTCTGTTATATTCTAAATGTTCACGTGAGTAGGCCACACAATGATAGAATAATGGAATACGATATGGAATAATGGAATACCGAATATAGAAAATGGAAATACGCAAATAAAACCAATGGAAACATCGGAGTGAAATGAACCTCGAACATAATCAACCACCCTATTTTTTGCAAACCAAAATAGAAGATAATGAACACTTAAGCCTACTGTACCTTGAGTGTTCAAAGCGAGGGACAGAGGGGACAAATGTACCGACAAGTGAACAAATTCGCCAACAAAACTTCTTGTAAGACCAGAAGTAGGAGGCGCCCTCAGATACTCGCTAGTGATCATGAATATTGGAGATGCTTTATCCAATGACAACAGTGATGCAAGAGCGACACCCAAGATTCCGCACCTCTGATATCACCATATTAAGCGATTGATATCGATCGCTGTTAAAAGTATCCACCATGGCTTTTTATTTTTTAAGTGAGAGTGATTTTTTCGTTCTTTTTGGCAAAAAGGGATCGCTCTCTCGTGATTCCGCCTTGTTTGATTGATGCTTTGTTCCTGACCGTTCTGTCAAAGGTGACTGGATCTCCCACTTCCTCCTACGGGGCCGACTGTACCAAAAATGATGTATTCTATGTTCAAATGGGAATTTATTTTGCTGCCTTTGTGCCAGTGGCGTAGCCAGAGCTGACCGGAGTTTAGCATCAGAGGGAGCGAAATATAAATAAAGGCGACGGCACCTGGCGGCTTGAGTGCATTTACAAAAAGCTGGCCGTGAAAAAGGCGCCAATTTTACACACAAACAAATCCATAGGAAGAGCGAGCCCTGCTGATTGACCCCTCCCCCCCCCCCCCCCCCCTAGCTACGCTAATTGTTTTGTGCTACCTCCTCCGAATTATCTTTAAGTTTCTGTTAATGCCATGGTAGTTTCCGACATAGAAAGGGGGCAAGTTCCCCAGTGGCGAACATCCAAAACGTGGGGATATATATCAATCGGATGTGCGCCCATGTGTTTCCCTGAAAAGGGGCAAAGTTTGTACACCAGTATGGGGCATAAAAATCGCTGTTGAAAGTATCCATCCACCTTGGCTTTATTATGTTGGAATGACGGTGATATTTCCCACTTTTTTGTTGGCATCCGTGGGTGATCACAGCAGAATTGTAATTGTGTCATAATGCTCCTGTGGTGATATGTTTGGTTTCAAATAATTGTAGGCTAACATGTGCGACCAAAACATGGAAACCAAAGCTATAATTTGAGGAACAGTCCATTTTCATTAATAAAATTTTATAAATTACTTACGGTATGTTTCATTTGGGACATTTTGAATGGAGTGCATCAGGCACTGGCGAGAACCGGTGGGGGTCGGGGAGGAGGTTCGTGACCCCCACACTTTTTGAAGAAGCTCCCATTGACTTTAACATTTTCACACGGTATTTTTCGGATAGTGGTGTCCTGACCCCCACACTTTTGAAAACGGATCTACGCTCATGGCATCAGGACATAATGTTTACAAACGTCCATGACTGAGGGAGCGTACATAAGTTATTGAATTTCATCTGGCATCGCTCGTGAACAAGCCTGTTAACTGACAATTAGAACACATAGGCCTACTAGACATGGTGTGGGGGTGGGGTGTCGTATGTGACAAATTTTAACCTCATCTTTGGGAATCTCTGCCATCAGGGCTATTTTGCATGCAGAACCATACCAGTGGAAGGGTGATAAAATGTGTTCAAGTCTGTGTATGGGGGTGTACCTTCTTGTTCCAGTGCATCCCCTACACAGGGCACATTTGAAACGAAACTTACTGACAGAGATATGTAGATTAGAAAAATGGTAAAGTGTTATTGAATGTTTGAATCCCATTGTTGGCAACAGTGGAGGTTCAGGGGTCGGGGCCCACATGTCGGGGACTGTACCCCCGCCACATTATAATTACTTTCAACACTCACTGATTCGCTGACCCACATCAGAAAGACCAGTGTACATTATCGACGTAAGAGGCGTCGCAGGTAGAGCGGGGTGGGATTGTACTCCCAATGTTCAGCAAAAAATCCGTTTCCTCTCAGCTTCCAAAAATTCTATCCGTACGCTCATGACGTTACCACTTACCAGAACACGTAGGTGGCACATTCTGTCATTGTTTTGTTTTTTCATTTTCACTATATATTACCAGGGAAGGGAGCCCCCCACTCCCCCCCCCCCACGCTTTAGACATGAGATGAGGTTTTGTCAGTACACTCGCGGTTTTGTCGGTAAATTTGTCCATTTGTCGATATATCTTTCTCCTCCCCCACCCCAGCACCCCACCCCAC
>JAODUJ010253626.1:0-10295 GCA_027564615.1 Psolus chitonoides
GATGATGCCAAACCAGAGAGTAGAACTAGCAGATGTTTTGCAGTGTCTCACATTCATATTAAAGCTTGCGATCACAACAACGGTGAAAATCAATGTCGTGCAGCGCAAGGGCTATACCTTGCAGCTATTTAAATGAAATTAGTCGAATATAATCGCTACATGCTAATATGTTAATATAAGTTTTAACATTTTAGATAACAACATGGTATAGGATTATTACACGCATTCCATCTGTCCCGGTTGACCGGGACTGTCCCTGTTTGGGCTGTGTGGTCCCGGTATCCCGGTTTGCCTACACACTAGGGACGATGCACACTGTTTAACAAGAATTTCTTTTATTGGCTATCCGATTATAATAGATCGATTGTTGATCATTCTTTAACAATAAACCCTAACTTCCAATTCTAACCCTAATTGCCAATAAAAAAAATCCTTGTTAACAAGTGGGCTTCAGCTGACTCATTGTCCCGGTTTCAAGACGAAAATATTTATGTGCATCTAGGCTCACGCAACCACGCTATATATTGTTACCAATGTTTCCCTTCTAACAAACACTTAGCACACGGCGTAGCAAACAGGATTCAGCTTGCCGGTTCAAGGATTCCGAATCCGGTGTTTTTAATGAGTTATTTATTTGATATCGGTAGACTAAAAAGTGAAATTATTGGGTCACAACTGTTTTTCATGGGCTAATGAAGTTGTCTTTGACTTATTATAATTTCTAAACAATAACAAATAATAATATACTTCTCGATATCGATAGGGACCTACTCAAATGAAGATCGGTATTAGCATATAGTGGCAACATTGTAGGCCAAGGGTATTTCACTCAAAACAAGTTGCTGTATCAACAAAGTTTTGCCGTTTTCGGCAGATTCAGGCGGCATAAAAAGGACATCTACGCATGTAAACTGTTTACTTCCGATTTTGAGTATTAACGGGGCCATGTAACGAGCATTACATATTATGCTGTGTTATCATGGGCTTGCTTGCTAAGAGAGGACTAATACTTCAATCTTTATTATCGTACGTACATTTTCAAGTCAAGACCTACAAGTGAATTTCAAATCCCAACATCCCGGGATGCATAGTTCCGTATGGGTCAAAGTATCATACATAACACTTCGTTCTAAGATCCTTAAACGAGATTGGTAGTTTTTTAATACCGCTAACATGAAACTATATTCAGTTGAACATTCATTTTATAATCGAAAATGTTTTGCGCCAACCACAACAGTAGAAGCATGCGTTATATTCTCAAAGACGAGGGCTAGAATTGTGTTTGTACGCGCTTACGTGAGTGATATTCATTCAAACAAGAACGAGCACAACTCGTATAAGCTGGTCCCAGATAAAGTGGATCTATTTAAAGGGGTTGTAGAGTCTGGAGAGCACAGTTCTTAACGTACACTGAACATGGCCTGGGCTTTGATCCTGGAGTAAAGGTACTCCATCGCAGTGGATGAAGAATGATACGTGATAGTTACGTCATCGTCTATCTCGAATAGCCTTTTTTTTATTACGGAAGTGCTATGATTTTCGAAGTATAATAACATTGACACCAAATTTCAGACTCAATATCACAATTAACAAAATATCACAATTAACGTTAACATCGCACACCCTTCTCCACCCCTCACACTGCACCTCTCCCTAATCATGCACGTTCTAGAACTAGTGTTCCATCAGTTTAAGTTCCAATCTAGTCTTTTGTGCCTTCCATCAGTAACTGTATTGCATCCACCTCGATAACCTGATGAACACCCTCCAATTTAACCATTCATCTGCAAGCAGCTGGTAATATTTTCTATTGAATAGGCTGATGTTACTCCCAGTGTGATCACTCTAAATTAATTCTCATAGTCAGATTTACCACCACTCATTACAAACAATGGGACTATTGCATTACGTTCATTACAACCAATAAGTAATGGCAACACTGACCGTCACGTGACCAAAAACGGTCAAGCTAAAACGGCGTGACAGAGTGACGGAGGGGAAAAGAGGAATATAGGCGTGTTCCCTTTGGGACCAGCAAAAACCGTCGTATGTATTGCGTAAGCTGTTGTAAGAGAAACAGTTGGAATTATCACTGTCAGCAAATAATATTGTAAGCTACTTATTGAAACAATTACACTGTATAATACGGATTTTGTTAAGCTTTAATAAATTATTCAACTACCGGAAACCACTAACACCCTGTGAAATGCCTCAGATGCGTCAAATGATAATTGTGTTATATATTTTTAGTTAACTAATCTGAAGAACTGTTTTTTAATAACTGTATAAATTGGTGTTAGTATTATAATTATTATTTATCATAAATAGTGTTAGGGTATTAGAGAAGTACATTTTTTAAATTTCGATAACTCAAAAAGACTTTCACAAAGTTGAATGACACTTTTCAATATTGCAAAGAACTAGTTTTATATTTTGCTATTTTTGTTGATTAATTGTTAAGCCGGGGGAACACAACTCAATCAATCATTATTTCATAACAATAAGTTGAACTGGAAACACGCTCCTTCGCACGCGTTTACCTAGCATCGATCTTATTATTAATTACTGCCCGTTAAGTAGTCCACTTGATCAGGGAGATTTATTCATGCCCGTGAGGTTTATCACATTATATCCAACTTCCTTTACAGTCCATTATTACTAAGATAATTTGCGTCTTGTGTCCGATCAGATGAGAACCCAAGCGCATTGGGTATAGTAATCTACTTCCCATCATACCCGTGGTCATGATGGCGATAGCATATTAGCCCAGTGGGAAGGAGGGGGTTCCTGCATCCCCGGAAATAAACTTCTCAACATCGTTTCTATATCGAACAAAAAATACGTAGAAAAGATGAGCAATTTTAACACGAAATCCGGATTTACCACGTATCATGAATATGCAAATTAGTGCCGTCATCAATATATCTAAAAAAATAATGTGTATAGCTGTATGAATACGTGCCTAGATCCAGGGTTTGAGGGTTACAAAATAATAAAACTATTTATTGTTTTCTACGTATTTGTCGATATTGGAACTCTCATTAGACGTTTATTTCGTGGGCACATGCAACCCCCTCCTTCCGACTCTACTACATGTGATCATCTGTACCCGGAAGCAAATTTCGACGAGTCTATCCTGCTATAACGGAGCTACCAGAGTTATCACACACGACGATGAGTCCTCTGAACTTTTCGGGACATTAAAAAAAGTTTCAATTATACACATTTATCTTGTTCATCTCATGTGTGGGATGTTCGGTAGTATTCCACGTACTACACTGTTAGTAGGCCTACGTATGTTGATTTAGGGAATAATTTGTTTGCAGAATTGAGACCGGAATATCACAATAGGTTTGAACGGACAGGAACTGTCTTCATTCGAAAACAAAGGGTCAAGTCATCACGTCATTATTACCATTCATAAATCCCTCATTGTTATTCCAAACAATATGAAAATCTATCAATTTCTCAATTTTTATGATCAGCTAGCAGTTCTTCTTATCCCATAATCGCTCTAGGGCGATATTACTAAAGCACGCGAAATTGTTCACATGTCCGTTTTCACACAACACACCCGTTGTAGTGAATTCACCTTACTAACGATGGAACGTTTGACAGCCGGTCTTCAACGGTGCATGTAAAACCGTTCTTAAATGACTTTCTACACAGTGAATTATATAGGCAGATGACACAAGGGTTGACAAATGACTTTCTACATAGTGAAGTGTGTAGGGAGATCACGCAAGGGTTTATGAATGACTTTCTACTCAATGGAGTGTATAGGCAGGCCACGCAAGGGTTTATGAATGACTTCCTACACAGTGAGGTGTACAGGTAGATGACACAAGGGTTTATGAATGAATGTCTACACAATGACGTGAAAAGGCAGATTACATAAGGGTTTTTAAATTGACATTATCACATCGGTTATTATTCAAATGTGTAGAGTCCATTGTCGTGATGTCATTTATACCGGCTGGATGAAACGAAACTGTCTCTTCAACTAATATTGATAAACACTTGATTGATTTACAAATCCCAATTCACAGTGGAGAAATTAAAGCAAAATACATTCATTCACACCTGGGGAGAGAAATTAACATGCAACCATTCACATGACAAAGGTAACATACATGTGAACAAACTGAGATATAATTAACACATTTATTTATCTAAAATGAAATTGACATCGATTTATTCGCACTTGGTAGAATTGACTTATGTTCATTCACACTTGATGAGGGTGATATGCATTCATGTGCACTGAATGAAATCAAGTAGCATTTATTCAAACTTACATCTATGCGTTGAATTTATTCAAACTAACATTCATGCATTACGAATTGATGAAATTAACATGCAGACATACATACTTGATATACGTAAAATCTAAATATATTCCATGATGAAGTAACAGGGTGCGATGTATGTTTCGAACGGTATATAGATTTTATGTTTTGGTATGGCGCACTCCACGAATAATTTCATATCGATGTGTACCGTATAATGAAGCTCTAGCACCGGGTCTTGTTATAACCTTTCTATTCGTCAATGCTGAGAAATCGACTGATTTTCACCTCTTCATCTGTCTTGACTATACTTGCTCGTCAAACGCTGGTCTGCTGTTTTTTTCTTCTTCTCGTTATGAGATTGAGAATGACTGGTTCGGAGAAATTAGGGTGATTGGTTTTTTTTAGAGTACGTTTTTTGAAGAAGTGTATTTTCTAGTTACGTCTTAACTAAAAGGTCATATGAATATTACATTGACCCCAATCTTAAAATATTTCAGAACAGTTTTCGTATCATACCGCATGGACGTAGCTAAGGCCTCCGTGTGAATACAAAAAAATCCGACTATATAGGTTTTGAAGCCCAAAAAATCCGACTGCCGTACGAACTAAATTGCGCGCAAAATTTTGAATGATATTTTTGTGTCTGAACTTTCCGCCAAGTAACGTCAAGTGGAATGGAAAAAGAAGCAACTAAACTGCGAGCGAAAAATGGTTTTGTCCGATGGTTTCATCGTAAACGTTACATGACGCCATATGACAAGACAAGGAGAACATCAAAACAGGACACTGCGCACAGGAGCGCGGAAGTTTTTGTATCGTACTGTTTTATATCTTGATTATGAATGGCCCATTCGGAACAAGTGACAATACATGAAGAGACAAGCCCAAAAATAATACACGCCTAACGGAGTAAAAATATAGGGTTGGGATATCGTATTTGAGTTTTCT
Organism: Psolus chitonoides; assembly: GCA_027564615.1. NCBI lineage: Eukaryota > Metazoa > Echinodermata > Holothuroidea > Dendrochirotida > Psolidae > Psolus > Psolus chitonoides. The sequence goes on from JAODUJ010253626.1 coordinate 5,241, forward strand.
GTATGATCGACACATTCGCCACATATGAAACCAGATTGACATGACAAGGAAGAAGAGGAGTGAGTTTGGGTACTGTCGTGTAGGCTATAGTCTCCGGGTATTTGACGGCACATTTGCCAAAAGTGCCAACACACGATAATGAAAGGCAACAAAACCGTGCGTGAATGGCGCAAAAAAATTACTGTCGGCAGTCGGAATTTTCATTTTCCAGATCAGAAAACAGTTATTAGAAGCTGTTGTCCAAAGTGCGAAGTAAGTGACTACACATGACCCGGAAAAAGTAGCAAAAATGCGCGTAAAATGGGCAAAATAATATCATGGGAGCTGGAATTTTTATTTTCTTGACCCGAACACTTTTACTTTCGTATGTGCAGGAAGTTTCCAATAAGTTGGAAAATTGGACTACGGTAGCAAGTTACTCCAAATAACAGGAATAAAATAGAAAATGCGCGCGAAGCGCTCGAACAAAATATGTTTTTAATGTCGGCAGTTGGGATTTTTTCTTTCGCTGACCAAAAAAGTCCATTATTTATAGTTAAGCATGAATTTACGAGTAGTTGGAAAATTAGAATACGGTTGTAAGTGACAGCAAACAACAAAAATAACCTCTAAAATGCGAAAAATCTGTATTTGTTAATTTCGGCAGTCGGATTTTTTTTCTGACCCAAAAACTGTAGCCTACCGTACTTTGGCAGAAAATTCTTACAATTCTTCTCAGTCGCAATCATGTTCCGAACCGCGAAACTCTACTTATCCTCTAAACTGACAACATCACATTTGGCAGCTTTTTCAAACAGTTGCTTTATTCCGTTTGTGTATGCGTTACTCTCGACAAACTTTCGTGGATTCATATAGCCTATCAGCAGGATACATGTGTTGCCAATAAGAAATATTCATAACGAAAATAGATAATATCAGGAATAGTTCTTATATTCCTGTGTCGGAACTCTGAACTGGGGGAACAAGTTTGAACGGAATTTCTAATAATGCACGCACTTTCTCCCTCCTTACAAAATTATGAGAGTAGACGTTTCCTTGCACTATGTAATATATCTCGGATTTGCTCGTAAGTTGACCCCATCCACTGATAATCCTTTTGAACAATTCAGATCTTACAATGATTTCTAAATTCGGAACTCCCCAATGGCATACTCTTTACTCAAGGTAAATATGATGACGCTATACACATAAGAACTATAAGTACTCTAGCGTGACGAGATATTGAAAATTGTCACGTTCAGTCGAAGTTTGCATACTTGTTAAACCATGAATGCGTCAACCGAATGTGACTAATTTAAAATTATTCACATATTTGTCGTATCGTGTAGGCTATTCAGCCTATATTACAACAAACATTAATGTTCCTCCTCAGTACAATGGCATGCCCGATTACCTTAGATAACAGATGAGCTGGTGCATAGCATATACGTTGAATGAATCCTCAGGCTGGCTTATATCTGAACCGACAACCATAATTGGAATTGTAAATTATATATATATATATATATTAAGTAGAGGTAACATCAATATTGCAGCAAATATATCAACCGTGTTCATATGATATTTGAGTAAACTTAGAGAGGTGATTAGGGAGGCAGATTAAAGCTGTGAAATGAGTTGTAATGCGTCATTATTATATAGACTATCCAATTATACGTAGTAGAGGTCTCTGTAATCTTGAAAGCCATGAAACACCCGTGTTGTGAAATTTATTAAGACAAATTATTATCCATTACAAATGTTATTATTTGATAGAAAAATGTGGTCCCAACTTTTTGAACCGATAAAATCTTAAGAGACTTTTGCTTTAAAATGTCTTAATCCTGATCATTTTGATCAGCAGTAAATATTTATATATATATAATTGTTTTCTGTAGTTGGATCTTACATGGATTATACACTCCAAACGAGAGAAAAACTACCACAGCAACAACAACATAGCCAGTGCGCACGAATTGCGCGAAAGTTGTGGCAACTAGCTACCATGGAAGGGATAAGTGCAAAATATTGGGACAGTAACAATGTAGCTAGCGCGCGAAGCGCGCAAAACGTTTGTCACGTCTGGTTACCACGCATGCCAAACGTGCAATGATAATGGCCTACTGCTATTGCTCGCGAAATGTTTGTGATAGCTATCATGCATGCCAAATGCACAAAACACTACAGTCTACAGTCATAACACAGCCAGTGCGCACGAAGTGCGCGAATTGTTTTGTGGCAGCCAGCTATACCATGGAAGTGTAATGCGTAAAATGATTAATGACTAATCATGTACCTAGTGCGCGCGAAGCAGGCATTTTTTTTTTTTTACGCCTGGTTGTCATGCATGTCAAATGCGTCCCAAAAAACCACCATAACAACAAAACAGTCTGTGCGCACGAAGTGGGCGAAAAAATGATGGCAACCAGCTGCCATGCACGTAAAATGCGCAAATAATTATGGCAACAACACTACAGTTAGTGCACGCGAAGCGCGCGAAAAATCTGTAGGTCCAGCTACCATAGGCCTGCATGCAAAATATACGAAATAACTAACAAAACAGTAGTGCTCGTGAAAATTCTTGTTGCAACCAGCATACCATGCGTGGGAAATGCGCAAAAAGATATCACATTGCATGCTGAAACCTTATTTTTGCACTATTTCCTAAACAAAACAATCTCTTTGCTGAGAAAGTTTTTCAGTATAATGCTGAAAATGAACAGGGTAAATCATGACACTGTTAGAGGCCTTCCAACCGCACGAGAAGCGCACATATTTTCTAGGTGATCCTAAGGGGGAGATAAAAATGGGCTTTTAACTGGGAACAGGTGTCCTGAGAGTCATAATACCCCTCGGTTCCAACCCTAGACTGTACAGAACATACGCGTATGAACTCTTATACAACAAATATTTTTGACCGATTAGTAGTGCCTTTCTTATCAAGTAACACCACTCATGTCCTGAATAATATACTGGTGTTTTATATCATTAGGTAACCCTTGGGACATGTTGACATAAAACAAACTTTTTAGCACTATAATGTCGTTCTACATTCTGTTTGAATTAGTGGTCCACTGCAGTTTTGAAGACAACTGCTGACACTACCAAATTGGAACCATATACGTACACTAAGAGAGACCTAATCGCGCATAGCGCGGGATTTTTCGAAAGTAGAATCAAATGCTTCCGAATACAGCTCTAAATTGATTTTGAGATGTCAAATATTACCAAATAAACGTTATGTGCAGAATTTTCAAATGAGCAGCACTTTGAACGATTTCTAGAAATGAGGACAGGGTGGTCAAGTTTCCCCCTGCCCCCCCCCCGTTGCATACGCCACCGTGTATAACGCTTCCTCTCCTACAATTTGGACGGTACATGGTTGAGAATTTGTCATAATAATGATCTGGCTACCTTCGGGGTGTTCAGGGATTTCGGGTGGGTCGTCATTTAGTTTCTAGGGCAACTAGTGGTCATATTAGGTCATAATACTAAAAATTGTCTGATGGACATGAAAGTTGGTACATATAGTAAACATTTGGTGACTAAATGTTGAAGGTAATTTGTACGTCATTAGGGGTCATTCGAGTTCATAATGTGGATTCACATGGAACTTAACAGAGGTCCATCACCGAACCCTTGTAACCCTTGTAACCACCATAGTTTGATAGGAAAAACTTAAATTGAGCACATACCAAGTGTACATGAAAGTTAGTACCGGGTCCCTATTGTTTTTGGTGGAGGTCAAAGGACATGTGAGGTCAACAGAGGTCAAACACTGAAAACCTTGTAATCATCATAACTTGATGAGGCAAACTTTAATTGAGCTAATACTTGATATGTACGTTTTTCATAGTTAGTTAATGTTCCGTGTTGTTTGTAGTGAAGGTCAAAGGTTATTTGAGGTCAACAAAAGTAAATCACTGAAAACCTTGTTACTACCATAGGTAAACTTTAATTGAGCAAATATTTTGTTTGTATGGTGCTCACATGTTCATTCCATTCAGCAAGGAACCATAGTGCCCATTGGGCTCTGGTTTTGAACAGTTTCCAATGAATCCATAAAAGTTTCGTATATCTTACTTTGAAGTGATAGAAGAGGATGTAATGAGACCTAAATTTAATAGGATTCCACAAACAAAATGCATTCAAATTAGACAGAATCATTATACACATTGGTGTTCCATATTTTTGGTATCCAAAGCTACTATTGAGTCACTGAACACAAGATATTCTGGAATATGATTAATGGATTCATACAGTTTATGAAAGTGGTAAAAAGCCCCTATAAAGGGACTGATAAACTTCGTTCAAAGTGATCATGAAAAAGATTGTCTCCGGCAGCAATACCAAATAGGGTTAGAATGTTATGTGTTTAATTTAATTTAATTCATAGTCTAATCCCATTCAGGGATGACTGTAGTTGCTACTCTGAAATGATCAATTACAGATTATCATATTTGATATGAGCCATTGCACTTAATGTCAAGCAAATAGGAGTACGATGTTATCTACTATCTTACAAATTGAACAGCCCAAAGCGCTGAAAATGTTTATTTGATACGACAAACAGCAATTTCCTCGGTTATCAGTACATAACCTTATTTCATCTTTCCCTCATAGATACTACCTATATTTCTCTATATCCTGAAGGCTAAGTCCGTTTTAACGTAATTCAAACTAAATAATGTTCAGGTGACGCCACAGGTGCTCGGATCGATTATTGTTTGGCGACTTTCTATTCTCATATGCAGTTATACTAATAATGCGGTAGTCCATTCGAAAAATAGCTTGAAAAATAAACTACATTGATCATCTGACCGAACTTGTGAGGTTAGCAATAGTCGAAAGATAAATTTATGTAACATTTGGTGTAACATTATTTTGTACTGAGTCGACAACCATTACATTATTTTCCATTATAGGCGTCATTTGTTTACATGTTTTTTTAGCAACATTTGTATTTATATATATACATCATGGTCGATTTAACTCCATCCCACCTCACCACACAGGTCCTATGAACAGTAACTTAGCAAGAATTAGTGTTACAGCCTTAATTTCCTTCTTATTTGG
>JAODUJ010253848.1:0-10294 GCA_027564615.1 Psolus chitonoides
ATAAAATACATCTGTTGAATCTAGGGTTTGCTCATACTTGATTGTCTGTGTTGTAGGGGGGGATTTCGTTGGAGTGTAGTGATGTTTTTTTTGTTCTCTATATTTTGGTAACTGGGATAAAACTTTTCAGCAATATGTAAACTTTAACGATCCGGCCCCCCAGATTTTTCCATAGCATGATGCCCCTGGCCTTCATTTTAGCCTGGGCTAGGCCTCGCTTCACTCGCAACGCTATATTCCTTAGGGGAAATTTCAGTAGGCCTACAGCGAGCCAGGCTGCAACAGAAGGGCTGGTTATGCCTCTGCCTGCTGGTGGGGCTGCATGGCGCCCCCTGCTTACGACTATATGGCATAGACGCGTGCGCTTTTGGCCACGGTTTCGCATGAAATTATACTTTCCCTGGCACGATTTAAGAATTAGGTAGGCCTATTTCAGTGGTCCCCTACATCATAACTGCAAACTATCGATATGGTGACTAGGATTATTATAGTAGGCGTTAAAAAAGTAGGTAAGATACTGTTAGTTATCTACTTGTATGGGGAAGTATGGGGGTTGAACAAGTTGGTGAGGACCCTACTTATGCGCCTATGCCCAAAAAAAGATGCGTCCGGCGCCTATGCCTATAGTTACTTTCTAGTGACGTCAATACACGTCAATACACGTCACCCGCGGAGAGGTTTATTTGGAATTTCCCAATTCAAAATACAAGAAGTCGTGTTTTCTTAGTTCTTACACTTTGAAGAAATAACTTATCGAATACCAGTAGCTACTTCCACGAAAAGGATACCATATAACGGAAGTGATGCGACCGTACCTGAAGCACACGAAACTTTCCAGGAAACTGATAACTTCAATTTTTCTGAATAAATCAAAACAGCTGATCGATGTTTGTTCCACAGTGACCTAGCCTATGACCTGATTCGCGAAACTTGGTGGAAGTACGGTACGGTTCAAACTGCAAGAAAGGTAAACAATACCGGGACATCCTTAATTCCGAAAGATAAATTTTCGATAATCTAATCGGAATCCTGTTTTAAGATGACATGTCGAACAGGAAATCCTCACTTCATGCAGAAGGAAGAAAGGGGATACTGTATGAACCTTTATAAAACGTGTATAAATAAGAGAGTGTTATTCCATTCACTTATTTAGAGTTCGCAACTGTGTTGGATGCTGTAAGTGTAACTGTAAGTTGATTGCTAGAACCTAGCCTAGCTCACGTACAGTAGCCTGAGTAGGTTTATGAATCTCGGCACTTTGTTAAAAAGTTATCAGCCCAGCAACCTTGCGGTATAAATCGCAAGTACGAGGAGATATTACATTATTGGCACACCAAATTTTCATTACAATTTCGTTGGCTACCCTTTTCTAACGGGCCTTTGTTGAGCCTGAGGCTGTGTCTGATACAGAATGGCAGGAATGCTGGACATTTGTGTTATTTTATTTACTCTTCTGTGTGCATCATTAGTGGCCAGTGAAAGTCCGCCAAGTGTACCTATACTCATAGATCTGTCAAGTCTGTCAAGTGAATTTAGTGAAAGTCTGCCAAGCCCAAGGGAGAGGTAATTATTATTATTATTTTTTACCTAACTTTCTAACAGCCCCTCTTTTCTGGCAGTCCAATGACGGATCAAGCAGTAACTCTATCCCCCCAGTGGCATATCCAGCTTTTTAGTGTGCAGGGGAAAACACAATTTCTGTCCCCATTTTAGGGGGAGAGGCTATGCCTCTGATTCCCCTCCTACATTAACTTTGTTTATTAATTTTAAATGTCCCATGAATAAAAGCGATTTATGTTGAGTATAAAAATGTGGATATTCATCACAAAATGTTTTATTAGTATTTAAATACCTAACTCTACTTTATTATGACACTGAGCATGAATATGCAGGCCATACAATTATATAATGCCGGCACAGATTTTGCACTTCACTCCACCCATTTCTGACCCCAATACCAACTTGAATATCCAGAAGCTATCCCAATAGTATAATAAACAAACTATAGAAATATGTGGAAATCTATATTTTTGTTATTTTGTAACTTTAGGTACCAGTAACTAAATACTATGTACAGCAATTATCACCTGGTTGCTATTCATTACTGTTCTAGTTTTATAGCCAAATATGTTAGACTCTAAAGTGTCCCATGAATAACGTTGAATACCACAGAATTTCACTAATTTAGAATCCGTTGACTGAATTCTACTAAATTAGAGCCAAAACCGACCCCATCTGGGCTAATAGCTATTTGATGGGCTTACACTGCGCAGTAGTAGAAAATACACTTGGAAAATAACTTAAGCTCCTTTTCCACAAGGCTCCTCGCTGCTGACACAAGTTTGGCAAATGTATGGGATTTGTTGGGCAATAAAGTATTAAGTGAAAAAGTGAAATGTTTCAGTTCACGAAAAAATGTAAAATAAAGGAACCATGATGGATGCATGCAGTGGTTGCAGTCCCTTTCTTCTTAACTGTTTGTGGGGTTTTTATGGGGGGGGGTTGTCTTTTTGACATACATGTGTATTGATTTAGACACCCGATTTATTTCGCTCAAACTTAATTTTTTTCTTGATTCCCTAACTGAGCTCTGGGGGGGGGGGGGGGGGGTACTCTGATCTATCCCCTTTGCCCAAGCCACTGATATTCAGTACCAAGAAAAGAATTGAGTAAAAAAAGGAGTAAAGAGTGGCAGTGCCAGACTAGGGGGAGGTGGGGCACAGTGGATCAGATTTTTTCAGGTCAAAATTAGTGGTACCCCTTTAATTGATCATTTTAAATTCATGTGGGTTAGATGTATGTTGGCCCAAAGTATACTAAAACATAACTTTATATATAAGAAGTATGTTTTGGTTTTGAAATAAATAACTCCTTTTGAAAATTGATCAACTGTGCCTTATACCCCAGGGCATGGGACCAGTGGCGTAGCCAGGTTTTTTGCAGTGGGTGAGCCGTGGGTGGACCTGCACTGTTCATGGGTGGGCCAACATAGGCCAACATAGGCATCATTTAGCCTCACATGCAGTTCACCCGTAGGGTATATACACAATAAATTATTTCCAACTTTTTCGTAGGGGGGCCACTGGGGGGTCCCAGCTCTTCTGTGGGTGGGCCACGGCCCACCCAGGCCTCCCCGTGGCTACGCCACTGCATGGGACACAGTGGATTGCCCCCCTAATTGGAATACAAACCAAAATTCAATGGAATGCAAGAGTGTAACATTATCTATACAACACATTCTGTTTCAGGTGCTTTATAATTTCATAGTTACATAGCAGTAGTGAGTAGGTGGGGCACAGTGAATCACAAGGCACAGTGAATCACTCATAAATCTTAGTTAAAAATAGTTAGGAGAGTGCCTTTTTAATAATATAATTAGAATTAGGCTACTATTAGGTTCACATGGAAATATACTTTCCCACAATAATGTGAAACTGCATGTGCCCCAATCCACTGTGCCTGACCTGACTGTTCGCACTAAGTTGAAAATAATTTTAAGACCAAGTTGAAATTTGATCCTAGTCATAGTCTTATGTTTGCTTACTCTATGTACTGATGGTGGAAAATTATATATTATTCCATTCAGTTATATTTTTCAACAGAAATTGATGATTAGCCACAATTTATTTATGGCAAAATGTACTAACAAGTGTCAAATCTGTCAACCTGTCTTAGTGTCTTGTACAAAAATGATATAACATTTTCTAACCCCAAAATGGGGAGATTAGGCCAAAAACCGGGAGAGTTGGGATTTTCAGTATTTCCTTGCATCGTCAGACCAAAGTCATCAGTTTTCTTGTTTCTCCATTTCAGAAACCCAAGTACAGAGAAGTACCTTGTAGTTCTTCCAAAAGTTTTGATTAGCGGGTCATCCGAGGTCGTCTGCATCACTTTGTATGAGATGGAAGGACCAATGAGCATTCAGCTCATCCTGAGTATCAATGATGAGGAAGTGGAAAGTTTGGATTATTTCATGGAATTCCCATATGCTTGCATTGAATTATCAGTAAGTGATCAGATCATTTCTATATAACTCCCCTTTACCACCAGTGCAGTGCAAATTGAAGAGGGGGGGCGGAGCATGGTAAAGAATAATAGATATGGGAGGGGTAGATATGGTGTAAACTAAATTAATTTCGGACTCCCAACCTAGCTTTGGAAGAAGAACACCATTGTAGTTCCAAGTTATTTTTTGCTAAGTCTATCTTCTCCACATCTGGTCGAAGCATGCCAGCCTTATAATTGGGTGATAAACTGCAACGTTGAAAAATAGCAAAAAAATGCCAGATAGTAAGACCCGCCCGTCCGCTTTTTGAGAAAGTCCGGACTAGAAACTTTTTTTTTTACTTGGCCTAACATTGCCTTACATGATGACATTGGATTAGGCTGCCTATTATTAGGCTTAGAAAAAAAGCGAGATTCGCACTTTGCGATGAAAATTTGCGGAATTGGTCTCTTAATATTCGCGGGGAGTTCCATAATATCTACCGCAGTCATCGATATTGTATTAGGCTGGGCTTACTCAGTCAATACAATGGTCATACTTCCTTCAACCCCTGAGTGGTTGTGATCTTCAGTGCAAACAACTAGCAAAAGTACACATTGAATATCGCTCCGAAAAGTAGTCTCGTCCATGCATATTTTCTGCTCGTGTGTATTGAGTCTTGAACACTTTTACAAGCACGCACATCATTCTCAGAAATGACATCTTTCAATTTTGGGAAATCTCACGTTTAGGTGTAGGTAATAGCGCTTTTTGTACTTCCCCTTCCTAACCATTGCATGGGCAGTATCTTAATCTATATTGTGCTATCGCGTCTGGCATATTTCTTTTACTCAGAAGTGGTCATGTAGTGGCTCATCCTTCCTATAATGCCAGACTTTGCATCTTCACATGCTTTTGAGACTGGAAATTGTAAGAATTTGTTTTCTCTACTTTTTGACAATTCACATTTTTGAGAATTTGTTAGGTTGTTGTTTAGGTAGTTTTCTAAGATATTTTGTGAAATTCAGAAAGTTTGTAACTCAAAATCTGTAATTTTCAGAGGTAGTTTTCTGAGGCGCTACTTCTGTAAAAGACTCGAGCGTCTCCTAAGCATCTCCTAAGCCTAAGTATAGGCAGTTTCTGGGCTCAACTAGCCTTAGGTTTGCAGATTGGACTCTCAGGCCTTCATGAACTTCCTTAGGTAGGATGAGCCCCTGCATGGCCACTTCTGATAAAAGAAATATGACAGACCCGATAGAACAATAGGTTAGGATACTGGACAATGGTTAAAAAGGGTGAGTACAAAGCTTATCAATTTCCATAACGGGGGGGGGGGGTCTTACCATCAAGTGCAAAGGCACTTTCGCTTGAACTCTACCTATTCTATTGTGTGCTTTGAAAATTGTAAATCAAATGGGCTTACAGTATATAATAATGCCTGTAGATGCATGACAGCACTAATTTTTGACCAGTTTCTCTCTTTCTTGCACTTCTGTTTTTTTTGCTAGATTCCTGAAATAGAAACACTTTCAGAGGAAGCAACGCTTGAAGTTTTGGGGAGGTACGAAGGTGTTAGTGATGGTTATATAGATGACACAAAGCCTATCCTGATTGAGAGACCGAAGCTGGAGACGTTTGTAGAGACAGACAAACCGATCTATAAACCGGGGCAAACAGGTATGTTAGATGGGACATCTTGTCGTAATTTCAGGGCTCAACATAACTTTCAAAAGGAGCACCACATATGCACCATCCATGGACTTACACTTTGGTACTAGGCATAGGCATATGGGACCCTTCCAATTTGGGGGGAGGGGGGGAAACCAAATTACCCAGATTTCCAAACCTTGCCTGAAAAAGAACGAGAGGGGAATACAACAAGGTGCGCAAAGCATGCCAAAACAATGGGGTGTTCTTCTGCATATCAGATTCGGGCGACATATTCTTCGGTAATTCGAGCAAACATTTACTTCCAAAACTGTACAATTCTCATAAACTACACTATTTAAGATAAAATTCCCAGAAGTATTGCCCAAGTTTTGGCTGATTTTCCCCTGAGTTTTCGGTCTCCAAAATTGTTGGGAGGGCGATTTCCCCCCTGATCCCCCCCGGCCCCTATGCCTATGGTGACTACTAGGGATTCGGAACCATGGGCATAAGTTAAATTCCATGACACGATAGTGCTATTTTAAACCTAAAAAGATTGTTGAATGCAGTTTTCAGTGAAATACTTGTATTTGATTGCTGTAGCATACAATAGCCTATCTCTTCAAAAAGTTGGGCGTTCAGTCCTCCTTATTAGGCTATTATAAAATGAAAGTTTCTCCTAATTAATTAATGAACATTTTCAGAAAAATCATCCTGAAACTGTTGGTCTTGTAAGTTGTAACCAAACTTTTTCAAAAATGGATCAAGATCACACCACTAGTCTACAACAGCAGACTCTACAATATGGTACATTTCATCATCTTCATGTTAGGACTCATACAAGGTTTGTGCAACATTCAGTAACACTGTTTCGAGGTTTTACCATAGGCCAGTGGCCCCCCAAGATCGGTTTCTACCCCGACTGAATATTTTCCCAGAACAAAGGTTTTTTATTGTTATCACAGGGTGTTCATCAAATGCTGCAAATTATGCCTAAAATTGTTCATATGCTCTCTCTGGACACCTAAATAGCCAGAGCTTTTTTTTTTTTTTTGGGGGGGGGGGCACCCCACGAACCCTCAGCGGGAATAGGGCTCGCTGTGCTTGCTCGTGTAGCCCCCCCTGCTGTTTGGGTATGCTATTATAATAAAAAATAGAATGGATTTAAAACAAGCAACTGTCCGTGGCGCTTCACAAAGTAGAAAGCATCAACACTGAAATGAAGAACAACAAATGAGTCGAAAGTAAACTCTAAAAGGTTGGAAGATTTGAACAAGTTTGAAGATGGACCGGTAACTTAGATTCCATAGACTTGCAGCAGAGAAGTGAAACTTCAGAATCCATAAGCCTTCATACCGTTTAGGACTTTAGGTACACAAAGGTATGATTTGTTCGTCAAACGTAACGTGCGTACAGGTAAGATGATAGAAGGTTAGAGAGATCCACAGGCTGTTGTAATTGGTGAGCAGGAACTGCAAGTAGAAGTATTTTAAACTTGGAAAGTCAATAGGAAGCCAATGGAGATCGTTTAGAGTACCTGTAGTATGACATTGCCTTTTCTTTCATTTGACTATTCATGCTGCAGTATTTTGGACCTTCTGAAGTTTTCGATTTTGGAACTCCGGGAGCCCAAATATGGGTGAATTGCTAATAATAGCTAGCCCCAAAAATCAGATTTTTGCCTATAAACTAATTTCTCTTGTTATTTTCAACAGTTAAATTCAGGGTCCTGACACTGGATCAGAACCTGAAAACCGACACATCACAGGTATAGTAACTTTTACATGATTTTTCCTTCACATTTTTGAGGGGGGAGGGAGCGGGGAGGGGAGGAAGGGGGTTAGGTGGAAGAGGGTCGCAAATTTTTGCTCCAATTTTCTTGATAGACTGACATCTCTCAAATGGAGGTGGCTGCATGCTGCCTCTTCGTGACTGTGACCGTTATGTGTGTTTAAAAATTGTTTTTTTGAACATTTTTACCTAAATTTACATAGTCTTCCCAAATTAAAGCCTAGTCAGCTGTTCATTACCAAATTTAGGGTTCGTACAACAGTCAGTGAAATCCTGGGATTTAAACCGAGTCGTGTAATTTTGTCATTTCACAAGAAATGGAAAATTAATATTGGAAGGAAAAAGTCATGGGAAAGTCATGGAATATTGCACAATGTCAGAGGAAACATAGCTTGTAAGTTAAAATGTCACATTCAATCAATTTTCCATGAAAAAATGGAACCAGTCAAGCTTTCGGGTTGTTTTGGGGTTATACTTCATGTAGCCTCCCTGAATCTAACAATGGGAACTCTGACAATGTAAACCCTAACTTTGTCAGTAGACCTGTAAGTTAATCTCCCTATTTTTGGGGTTAGAATTCACATTGTTAGTCAGTGATGAATAGCTTGAGGTGGGCTTCATGAAGTATATCCCGTGTTTTTGTATGCTAGAACACACAAACCTAATTTCAGTCCTAAGCATAAATATTTCAACCCATGCATCTGTTCTTTTTGTAATGACATCAATGTGTGAAAATGACCCCAGATTATATCTTTAAAAGTGTTTGGTGACATTGAATAAAGTGGGTGCATCCGATGGCTGTAAGCCTGAGGTGCAGGGTGCCATCTTGTGGATAATGCGCATTACCACTATTTTCAGTGTGATGACTGGTCAGTATGCTAAAATGTAATCAAACAGCATAAGAATCGGTCACGGAAAACCCTAATTCTGTCCCGGAAAGTCATGGAATTTCATTTTAAGATTTCTGTACGAACCCTGAAATTAAAGTTTGAAAGAAATTACAGGTGAAGAGAGTAAATTGAGATCAGTGAAAAATATCTTACTTATCACTTGTACAGTATCTATCCTACAAAGATGGTAGCATGACGCAATTTGGACTGAGTAGTCTGCTTGCATTAAAACGTCCCGGGTTCAAATCCCACTCTGTGTCTGCTTGCTCGTCAAAAAAGCTGTACGGCAGTTGTTGATGGTTTGCAAATTTCTAGTTTCATCGAAGAGCTGTACCGGTACTGGAGTTAGTTGTTGACGGTTTCGTTGTAGTGGGATGGCAATTCATTCGGGGAAACGTTGGGTTCATTGGTTATGTTCGGCACAGTTGGCCTACAGTGGTGATGGTCAGGTTGATACCACCTCTCTCAGCATTTAGGAAAGTGGCTAGAGGCTGAGAGTCTGGCTCACGTCTGTCGCATTGGGACGTTAAATGTCGGTCCCGGGAGCAAGATGGGATTGTATGGTTACACTCCTGCCTCGTTACCATCTGAACACTATTCGGAAAGAGACGGCGAGCTATTGTCAGCGGTGTTCATCTATGATCGCACTTGGCTCCAGGGTTTCTCGATGAGCCATAGTTAGCTTCCTGAACCCGTAGATAAATTAACTAAATTATATATTTCAATGGTTATATTTTCTGAAAGCATTTCATTTTGTATTTTACAGGTGGATAAGATCTGGGTGGAAACTCCGAGCGGCGTACGCATAGCCCAGTGGTTATCCGTTATCGGACAACAGGGTCTGATCAGTCTGGAGTTACCCATGACCCCTGACCCCATGCTGGGTAAATGGAAGATTCTGGTGGAGCACCACGGCATCAGATCAGAGTCATCATTTCGGGTAGATGAATATGGTAAGTGATGTCAGAAGGTAGGGGGGGGGATACCCAGCCATGATTTTATAGAACATTGCATGCTGGGTAAATGGAAGATTCCGGTGGAGATTCAAATTCAAATTTATTTAACTTATAAAGCGTTAAATCTGTAAAAATTACAATCTAAAACGCTGTACATCAGATAAATACATGAAATACATAAAATACATAAGTTAAATACATATACAAGCACAATTGAAACACTAAAACTATAAACCATCGTTTAAAAACATAGTAAAAAGATGAGTTTTAAGAACAGAGTCATCATTTTGGGTGGATGAATATGGTAAGTGATCTCAGTGGCTTAGGCCTCAGGGGGTATCTTCAGCCATGATTTCATAGAACATTGCATTGTGGGAGATGTAGTCTATCTGTGGAATCATTAATTTAGGTCATAAAATGATGATGTGTCACATGTTGGTAAAACAACATGCGTGCGGTGTACAAAGTTTGTTCCTAATTTTGCTACACATGCATGCATAAGGATGCATGCATATGCAGTGACGGATCCGGGATTTCTTGGAAAGGGGCCCCGGAAAGAAAATATTGCAAAATACCAAAATATTGGTAGACACTCAAAGTATCGGTTTAAAATCGATAAATCGGTTTCAAATCGATATATCGGTAGATAACGATATATCAGTTACATATTGATATATTGGTAAATATCCACATTAGAATGTTGATAGAAAAGGTCTAGCATTGCATATTTGATGAACCAAAACATTCAAACAGTATGGATAAGCCACTATCATTAATAGCGCACAAGACGTGCCAAAAATGTTTGGGTTTGAATTAACGTTCTCATTAATTAACACTTTCTTGACCATTCTAAGAACAAACTTTTTTTTTTTCCTTTAAGGTCCTCTTTTTTTTCGTTGGAAAACTAAAAATGCAAACAATTTTTTTGGAGGGGGGGGGGCAGCCACCTGGATGTTGTTGTTGTTGTTGTTATACAGTTTTACCTCAATTTTCCACAATGATGTGGGTTAGAGGGGGGCCTTCAC
>JAODUJ010253959.1:0-10293 GCA_027564615.1 Psolus chitonoides
AATATCAGGCAAAATCAATGAGAGGTAACTGGGATCAGTCTCATACTTGGCAGAGCAAACTTCAATTGAGCTCATACATGGTATGTGTGTTCATCATAGTTTGTACATGGACCTTGTTGCTTTTTATTGAGATCAAAGGTAATCTGAGGTCAATAGGGGTCAAACAATAAAATCAGATTTTAAATCTAAAGGCAAGGAATCACATACCCTCGGCTCATGTTCTTAATGAGCGCCATTTTTTTTTTACCAGATCCAATAATAGACTACAATAGCTCACCCGATTGATAATTTCATACTGATCACGATGGCGCAATCCGTTTCTCCATTGCTGACTCGGTTATTGATATATGGCAGTTTGAAAGGCCAATTTTTGAGCACTCTGGGTGTCTATAACTCAATATTGCACTGCGCTATCGTCTTGGGAGAAGGCTTAATGGAACCGCGTTGGCGTACTATAATACAGAATTAAACAAATCTGACAGGATTCCACAAAGATATACCCAAAAATGTGCGTTCTTCCGCTTCAGAAGCCGCAAATCGACCCGAAAATGTGATTTTTGAGCACAATTTACATGAAACCGAATACGATCGAATTGATTGCAACAAATCATATCCCCTCAACAAAGCAAAATATCGAAATTATGATTGCAGATTTGAACTCTATGAGCTCTGTTTATCCATAAAGGAACTTGATTTGCGCGATTTCGGAATTTTGGCGGACATCTTGTTTTGGGGTTTTTGTTTTAAATGAACGATTTACATAGCCTATCTGTTAGACAAGTTGAAGCTGATTACGTTATTGCAATCCGTTTCTCCATAGCTGATTCGGTTACTGAGTTTTTATTTTGTTTGTATAATTGTTTGCCCTTTTAGCGTTCCATATACATTTTTTCCATTTTGGCGTTCCATAATAATTCGTGTTCGATCGGCGAATTTTGTGCTGATACCAATTTTGAGCTGATACCAATTGTGTGCGTATATAGGGAGGGCTATGTACGCAAATGATTAAGCTCCAAATGCGTGGTGACGTAAAGCTTACAAATCAAACGGATGGGCCCCAGGCCTCCCACCAGCTAAATCCGGGCCTGTATACCGGTATACTTGCATTACAACGTAGTACATAACTATTACTAATACGATCTTTGCCTAACTTCTCTTGTGAACAATAATAGTTCGAAGTTGAAGCGACCCTTTCTTTAACATTAGAAAAACATGTGAAATAATAATAACAATAATAATAGTATAGCAGTGCTGGTGCTCAGGAAGGCAATTACAATTAGGTAAGTTTGAGCTTGAAAGATGTCGCGCAATTTTTTTGGGCGTTTGCGCAGGTATATTTTGTCTCATATAGGTCAACATCTTGTTGATATTAAAAATTCTTATGTCACGAAAAATATATTTTGGGAGAAGAGGTTAAAAAAGGTCGCACTTCACGGCCCAGTGTGTTGTTGCCATAGACCTACAATTACGAAAATAAATGGTACGCTGATATAATGCACCTACTAGCCCACAATTAGTTTTCAATCCATGGCTGTAACTAAGCAGGGTAGATCTGCGCGACAATGGCCGAGAGGAGTCTTAAGTCCGTCCCCCTTGTTCGCAAAAGCTCGGCGGCGTCACGCCCCAGTACCCATGTATCCCCAAACTCTGAATTTGTGGCACCTACTGGCAGTTCGAGCTATGCGTGACCTGGCGAAGAGGTAGGGTCACATGCGACCCAGACATGGTCTAGAGAGTTAATTATTGTACTACTTTCTAAGAAAACCAAGTTGGTTCTCTACACAGATCTGGTACTAAAAAACTGCAACCATATTAATTCAGCAGTAGGCCTACGTCAGTGGAAAAAATATATTCCAAGCCAAGAAACAATGCTGTTGACTTTCTTGTCATTTTTATTCCTATTTCTCTATAGGATACCTGCAGCATGCATCATGGTGGGGTGGGGGATCAACTACTAAAGAGAATATAATGAAAAGTCATCTGAAAAATATATGCGCTACTTGCGGGGGGGGGGGTCAATCACGGAAGTGAATGTAATGAACGGTCACCTCAAATATAGGTGCGCTACGCGCGCGGTTGCAGCGTCTCTATCAGTGGCAATATATTTGTATTCACATATATTTTGTATCAATATGTGATATAACTGGATGGTTTTCGACCGCACAGGCGCGAGCATTATTTTTTCGTTTTTTCTTCTCCAAAATTGGTAAAGTTTTTGTTCCTGAAAAAGGTCAATTTTAGTACACGAATGTAGTTTTTGAAACAATGAAATGTTAGCACCATTTTGCATCTAAGCCCTTTTCCGAAAAACATAAATTTTCAAAAGGGGAGGGCCCTCTCCATTTTTGAAAATTTATGTTTTTCGGAAAGGGCTTGGATGCAAAATGGTGCTAACATTTCCATTTTTTTTTAAAACTACATTCGTGTACTAAAATTGTCCTTTTTCAGAACAAAAACTGATACCCCTTCCCTCCCCCAGGACGGGGGATATCGTCACACACATCGAAAGCAGTCTGTGGGCTAAAAATTAATCTACAAAATGTTTGGTTAAAGCCCCAATGTGATTTATATAAAGTCGTCGTTTCGAAGTGCAGGACCGCCGCGCGTCGCCGGGGATGGGTATTTACCCCCACCCACCCCTCAAAACAAATGTTGGATGGTGCTCTTTTCTGGGTAATGGTGCGTGTGGGATGTATGGGGAGGGGGGCATGTATTCAAAAAGAGTAAGCATAAGAAATGATCGACATTCTTAATCAACTTCAACACTTACAGACTAGGTCACTAGACCCATGTGAACGTTGCATAGAGTCAAGGTGTCCGTGGACTAGACACACCTTTAATGTGTGGCCAGTGGGCGCTAGACTCGGGGCCAGCGCGACCCGGAGTGAAGGGGGTAAATGCACCCCCACTAAAAAAAAGGCTGTTTGATGTGCCCTTTTCTGGTTAATGATGCCGTTTTGGTACCCTTTCCTGGTTAATGATGCACTTTTTGGAAGTTTTTTTCTTCAAAACGGAGGACATGATAAACCAGAAAGGGGGCACCAATAATAATAATAATATTAAAATAGAATTATATGATCTATATTACCCATATTGAAGTCCAATGTTTTTGGCGCGTCTCGCGTGCAATACCTATGTTTTCACTCGCGTTTCACATAATTCGGTGATTTCTTCCAATTGTTTACAAAAGCTGGCAACTGTGTGATATTATAACATCCTTTGTAATGGCTTTGCTATGTGAAAATGAACACATAGGCCTATACTCGCGTTGGGAATTAAGTGTAGGCGTATCAAAGTATTGCCTTCTGCTGGCTCTAGAAGGTCACCCATACGACCCGTGTTCAATAAATAATCCTATATGCCTTGTGAAACTGCCAGTGGCTTTCAAACATGATTGAGTATGCGTATGACAAGTGGCATGACTCCACGTCTCCACCGAATGAAATGGAGGTGAGGGTTCTTTGAAGATACTGAAGACAAAAATCAACCTTAGCGGGCAAGATATTTACTGGATAGCTTGCAGCTGTGTAACTTCCTATAGCAGTTCACGGTGGGACTATACTGGAAGTGTCGGATCCTCATGAGTCCTACGGCCCGAGGCGTTAGAGATACCGTGCCTTGCTAAGATTAGAACACGACGCAACTACCGGGGAAGGACTCGAACCAGGAACCCATCGCACCGTACTCCTGAGCCCTACCGCTCGGCCATCACGCAACCCGTGACTGAAAGAGTACACCTGTTTGTTTCGAAAGTAAGAAGTTATTCATAATAAATTACAGATACTTTGTACACGTTACAATTAGCCTAGGCCTATATATGTCAGTGGTTGCAGTGGCAATGCCCCAATTCGGCAAGGGGGAGGAGGAACCTCATATTAGGGAGGGGGAAGCAACCCCCACAATTGTTGGCCCAAAATGTGACACTGAGGAGGGTGGAGTTTAAGGGGAAGGGCTTTCCGCCTCCCATTTTTTGAGCTTTTCTGGAAGTGTGGTGATTTGGAAATTGTGGACGCAAAGTGGTGCTACCTGCTCTCATTTTTGTATAGCTCATATCACTCTATCTATCCATCTAACTATCTATCTGTCTGTTTGTCCGTCGGTCTATCACCAGACCACTATCTGTTAACAATCTGTTTCAAAGTTTACTTCAATTATACATGCTTTGACGAATTTTGATGAAACTTGGACACAATGATTGAGAAGTGCTGGGCCATCACTGGTGGTCTGGAATTTAGGGTCAATGGTCATCTTGGGTCATTATATGGAAACACTCAAAATACTTAGCTCCTACAGATGAGGCTATACCAAGTACAGTGTTCAGAATCAGAGTTTGTAATAATGATACTTGGGTGATGTACGGTCTTTAAGTTATGAAATTGTCGAAATATAAATATCAATTAGTGCGGTAACAGCATGACACTGAAGAAGACAGGTTTGTTGTACTTTTGTATGATCAGCTAAAACTATTAAAGGACCTTACACGTTCAGGCCGGGTCATACCAAAGACTTTGGTGCATGCATGTTTATTGTCTATGGAAGTGTGATTTGCGTTATAGTCTTAAGTATTATTTAGTTCCTACCTGTAGATTTTAAGTTACTAAGTCTTAAATCAAATTCACTGTAGCAGTCAATAGAGTCACGCTGTTACTGCCACGCTGTTACCCAAAAAATAAAAGTGTGGCATACTTTTAATTGAAATAATTAATTCACAAAATGTAATATTGCATCTTTGGTACATGCATGTTGTAGGTCTATGGAAGTGTGATTGGCATTAGAAGTATGATTATTTTATTCTTACTTGTAGGTTTCCAGAAAAAAATAGAAACATTAACTTTTTTTCGGTAACAGTGGGACATTTTGGTGAAATACTAATTAAGGGGTCGTTGAATCGAAACGCAATATGCGAAACAAATCTTTCTCACATTTGTACATGATCCGCGTTTTCAAGTTCTCATGACAGTTGAAAATTACTTGTTTCTGGTAATGAGCTATAATAATTAACAGAATTTGAAATTAATGGGGATGTAATTGATAGTAAATAAAACTGTAGATATACTCATTAATATACAAATTTACGAAAAATAAAGTTCATTTTGGAAAACTTCATAGTTTCACCTTCAATTTGAATTTGATATCACTTCCTCTTTGCGTGGAATTGCCCTAATGCAATTTTACCCCAAAAAAGTAGGTGCGAGGGACGAAATGCGAGGGACGGAAAATTTGTCCATGTCCAAAAATAGAATACCATTATAAAAATCTGAAATCTCAACTCACATAAATTAGAAAAAAGATAAAAAAATATCCTCGTATAGGCCCACAACAATTTTCAGTGGTTTCGAGTCGAAATTGTGAACTAAAATTCTGCCGCTAGCAAAAAGAATTCCGTCTTTCGCCAAAAATTGCATCCTTACCGCAATATCGCACTCCCTTGATTCTTTAGGGTGCACAATTTTGGTGTGAACATTTTGGAGTGAAAAATTATAGAGTGAACGATATTAGAGTGAAACATTTAAAGTGAAAAATTATAGTGAAAATAATAGAATGAACAATTTTAGAATTTCAAAGTTAGAGTCAAAAAATTCTAGTGAAAAGTTATAGAATGAAAAGTTTCAGAGTGAAAAAAATTAGAGTGAAAAAATTAGAGTGAAAATTATAGAATGACAATTTGAAAGTGGCAATTTTTAGAGTGAAACATATTAGAGTGAACAATTTGAGAGTGAAAAAGTGTAGTGGAAAATTATGGAATGAACAATTTTAGGGTGGAATTTTTTAAAACAATTTCAAAGTGACAATGTTTAGGGTGAAATATATTATGAACAAGGTTTAGAGTAAAAAAAATATATGGAAAAACTTTAGAATGAAAAGTTTTGGAGTGATTTTTTTTATAATTTTTGTTTAGAGTGAAACATATCAAAGTGAACAATTTTAGAGAGAAAAAATTACAGTGAAAAATGTTAATGTGATTTTTTCAGGGTGAAACATATTGCAGTGAACAATTTTAGAGTAAAAAAATAGAGTGAAAAATTACAGAATGAAAACATTTAGAGTGAAACATTTTAAAGTGAAAAAAGTTATAACAATTTTAGAGTGAAAGTTTTTTAATGAAACATTTTAGAGTAGAACATTTTATAGTGGAATAATTTATTCAGGCATGCACGGATGGTGACGTACAGAGGAGAATAGGCTTGTTCACTTCGAAACCAATTGCCGATATTTCACAAAAATCGGCGACGTGGCTATCGGCCTCCCCCTGGTTATACCGGTACTTGATTTTCGGCAGTGTCTCAATGATACTGCACACACATGGACGTAGATCATAGGGGGGGGGGGGGCAGGACCCCGTCTACTTTTATAAGATGATCCCATTAACTTTAACATTTCCACACAGTACATGTTCACATTACCCCCACATTTCTACCCATGACCCCCTTTTTCAAACGGATTTACGCCTATGTGCACACGGACATGGAGTGATGGGTACATTCATAAGAAGAACGAGGCATGCACATCCCTCCCCCTAGCATCGGGCTGACTTTCAGAAGTTAGGAAGTTGAATTGCAGCTATAGATCTTGTAAACTATGTCATCATTTTGAATAGCACTCAATTATGCAAAGCTTCTATGGGGGAGGGCATAGACGTACGTTGCACCCCCCCCCCCATATTCGGGCAGAATATACGCTCTTTTTCGGCGCCATTTTTCGGGCAAACTTGACAAATTTTGATAGCATGCCTGGGAATTTTCGGGCAAAAGTGATCATCCCTCTCCCGAATTGTAAAAGTCCCGTACGCTTACGGGGGAGGGGAGCCTTTGGGACTTAATCTCCTACCAGCTAGTACCCGCCACTGAAGGAAAGTCAAGATGGTTAAGCTTTAAATGGGGGGGGGGGGGTACTAAGCAAAACAGTTTGAACATAATGAAGTATAGCCCACGCCAGGGCTCGAGATAAGCGAGAGCCCAGGGGCTCTTAGCCCCCGGAAACCCATGAATGGCCCCTGGCTCTTGATAAATCGGTTGAACCAGGGGCTACTTTTTCACAGATAGCCCGGGCTAAAATTCTGAACCTCCCACTACTGGTATTAGTTGAGACATGTTTCAGGTAAAGAAGACCTGTGCAGTGGTATTATAAAGTGCAGGCTAATGCCTGTATACTTTTTTAATATGATTACAAATGTCAGTATATAATTTGTTATGATAAAAATAAATAAGCCCCTGGGTCATGCGAAATAGCCCCTGGCTCTCGATAAATCCTGTGAAAGAGGGGCTACTTTTAAAACAAAATGCCCCTAGGTTTGACTTTCTTATCTCAAACCCTGGCCCACGTATACACCTGAATCTCCCTGTGATGCTCTGCTCTGGAGCAGGTCCACACATGGATTGGTCGGTCATCAGCTGGAACGATCTGGATAAGCAAGCCTCATCATTTCGTGGTATACAGTGGCGGATCCAGGATTTCTCGTAGGGTGGGGGGGGGGGGGCGGTAGAAAAATATCGCAAAAAACGAAATATCGGTACACATTAAAATACCGGTTTAAAATTGATATATCGGTAAATATCGAGATATCAGTCAAATATTGATATATTGGTAAATAATCCATATTGGAATGGTGCATTGCATATTGATGAACCCAAAACAGGATGTAAACAGTGACGCTATAAACTACACGCGAAGCGCGCCGAAAATTGGGGTTTTATTCAACTTTCTCATCAATAAACACTTTCTTGACAATTCTAGGAACAATCATTCTTTAATTTTCCATTTCAAGTCCTCTTTATTTTTTCTGAAGAAAAAAAATGCCAACAATAATTTTGGAAGAGGGACCCGGATCCCCAGCCCCCCTCCCCTGGATCCGCCCCTGATATCTTCTACATGCTTTTAGATCGTCTATAAACATCGACTCACTCAACCTTCTTCTCAGTCTACTGCCATCGAATCTACTCTTCTTTAACAATCCCTCTCCACTCAAGACTATTATGTCCCAACCAGTTCCTCCTGCTTTCATAACCTTTATTATTTTCCTTTCCCCTCCAGCCATTCTCAGCACATCTTCATTGCTCTCATGTGCTTTCCAATTTGATTCTTTCATCATCTTTCTCCAGATCCACATTCCGAAACTTCCCAGATGCTTCTTTCCGGCTGCTTTAATTGTCCATGTATCGGAGCCGTATATCAGCACCCATACCGTGACTCCACCTTTTAGACCCATGCATGTATCATAGCCGTATCGACTTATATTTACGCAGTCAAGGATTAGCGTCTACTAATCCAGAGGTCAATGAGCCTGCCAATTAGACTTCAGCTCATGATCAATATACTGGCATAGGCCTATGGCCTAGTACTAGCAGCATGGTGGTATAAACACTAGCACTTCAACTTACAATAGCAGTTCAAAATAATCCATTTTACACTCAGGTGTATTGGACGACGTACATATTTTCATGACCAATTTGCGTCGGGAAGTGGTATATATTTCTTGGGAAAATGAGCGAATCCCGCGCGAAATCTTGAGGGATGGAAAGAGTGATATCATAACCTTTGTAGTTTTTTAGTGGTAGTTTTTAGAAGGCCTCTTAACTTAATATATACTTTTTGTTATAAGTTAGGATTATATTATACATCGAGAGACGTCAGTAGTCTTCATCTATCAGACGCCATGTGTCGCCTAGTGATTAGAGTACCCGCCTAGCAGGCTAGCAGTCGGGAGTTTGGTTCGAATCCGGGTCGAGTCAATTAGGCATGCAGAGACGTGAAAATTGGTACCTACTGCAGACTTGCTTCGTGCTCAGCGTTAACAAATTGGAGTGTGGAAAGATAAGTGTTGTTGCCTCCGTAGAAGTCATGAAATTGTGGAAAGGCAATTGTGCCAGACTGCCAGTGAATGGTTGTGTGCAGAATAATGTTTAAAAAAAGACAAAATGAATAAATTAAGACGAGGGTTCTTCACCCTCCTTTTTAGTCTAGTCAGTATATTGGTGATCTTCAGCTACAGTGAGATCAAATATCATCAATATCATCCCGAGGAAATCTCCCGTGAGCTCCACGGCGTCATCATGGAATGTGAGGTGAAGGCCGATAACCCCGGCAAAGATTCAACAATCTCTACCAGGACGCTAAAAGTTATCCTAAGGGAAGATTTCATAAACTCTACGAAACAACTTAGTGCCATCACGGGGATCGAGGTGAAGAATATCCATGAAAAAGATTCAAATAACTCTACGACGCTTGGTTCCACCATAGGCATGAAAATTATGGTCAAAGATGTCCCGCGGAAACCTTCCATAAACTCTATGGAGTTACGGGGTGTCATCCGTACACACAATAGCACTGCCCGGTGGCAAGTCCAATACTGGGGTGGACCTAAGTTCAACCTGAGAGATGGAGTATACTACTGCCCGGAACTGAACGCTTCTGTGCGGTTTACCAGCAAGGGAGGGTATGACGTAATGAAGAAGAGTCACGTGGTGATCTTACATCAAACAGGAGGGTGGGATCCCAAGACGATAGCAAGGTAGGTATACGTATAGGATAACGAGGAATTTATGATATCGAGGGAGCTGAGCGATTCAAGATACATGTGTGAAGGGGGTTTGGCGAAAACTGACGATATAGGGTATAGTAGAGGTTTTGTATCGTTAATTTCACTTTTCTGACATATTACACACACATATATATAGGCCTACATCATGTACTTCAACTGTACAATAAAAAGTAGTTAATGTCAAGTTGCGCGCGTATAATATAAGTGGTGTGTGTGGGGCAGTGCTCGAGTGATCCGCTTTGCATGCAATAGGTCCCGGGTTCAAATCCACATTAAAATTCGAAAAGAGCTATACTGCAGTTGTTTGTTGAGTAGTCCCACCACCTCTGTCAGCATTTAGGAAAATGGCTAAATGATGAGAGCTCCATTTGGGACGATAAATGTCGGTCCCGGCAGCAGGAATGTTTCACGCCTGCCTTGTTATCTTCTGAGCAAGTAAAATTGATCACGAAAAACAGATCCGTGATTTTATACATTATTTTGAAATATGCGCCATTTTGGCCAAATGTTTCAAATATCCCGGGAACCTGTGACGTCAGAGCGCCTCTGAGCGGATAAGTGTCGCCGATCCGACATAAAAGTCCAATTAATTGCAGGTATACGTTATATCCATGTTTTATTCTGCTTGAAACTAGAAACTACGGTGGTGAACTGAAAAACTATATTATAGCGTTCCGTAATAAATATGTTTAGAGCGAAGACGTTTCACTTCATTTTTTATAAATTGTCCTCCTATTTTTAAAACGTCGGGCTTA
>JAODUJ010254070.1:0-15719 GCA_027564615.1 Psolus chitonoides
AGTTCTTGTAACCGACGAATCTGGTCATAAACACGCGGGGTTGAGGGCGCCCAACTCAATTCAATTTTTGGCCAGTTCAATTTTTGCAAGTGGTTGCACCAGTGGTTGCATGAGTTGCCATCTGACATTTTTCAGTGGTTCGGGGGTTGGTCCGACTGCCCAAACAGTTCGACTTGAGTTCGGCAACATGGGCGGCGGCGCTATTGACATTTGACGTAGCGTGTGGAACCATATTTGTGCTGGCCAACGGGGCGTTATTAGCGTTGCTGTTGCTTCTTGCCTCTTTACTGTCTATATTACCTTGGGGATCATGCGAAACGGTGGATTGACATAATTGTTTTCTTTGTGCCAGTTGTTCTGTGCCAGTGCGTCCACCGCTTCCGCTTTCGGGTCGAAGAACCGACTGTTGTAACGGGGCAGTTGAGTGTTGAGCATGGTAGCACAGCGATTGATTGTATGTAGGGCCCCATTTTCTGTCCAGCCAGTTTCCACTCGTAGCGCGGGTTTAGTCTCGAGAGGGCGTCGGCTAGAGTATTGTCGCGTCCCGCCAAGTAACTTGGGGTGAGATGAATATTGTGTTGAAGCTAGGCCCCAAATTGCTGCTGCAATGTCTGATGAGTCCTGAGCGGGGCCTCCTAAGTGGTTCAGGTATGTTACTGTGCTGATATTGTCCGACACAATTGCTAGGGACTTTGCTTTTATTAGCGGAAGGAAGGAGTGAAGATCCATTAACACTGCACACAACTCGCAATAGTTCGAGTGCATGTTGCTCAATATTTTGTTCCAAAAACCTGCTGCCCGATTCTCCATTAGCCATGCTCCCCATCCCGTGGAAGAGGCGTCGGTGTACATTTGGAGTTCCACAGGGCGCGAGGTAATCGGTCTTTGATTCCAATCGTTGAGGGTGCTGCACCACCATTGTAAGTCTTTGATTGCTTGTTCTGTAAGCACTAGTTGGTCTTGCCATGTCACTTTTGTGGCGAGAAGTCTGTAAACAGATAAGGATAACCTGGGCCATTGCGATACATTTCCAGCGATCCTGGCAAGACCCCTCGCTTGAACAACTCGCTTTCGGAGTGCCCTTTGGATATCTCTGCGAAGCTTTCGCGTTTTTCTGTCTGGGTACATATGCTTGGGGTTGTAGTTTTAGTAGATATTACATACCCGATCCGGTATCCTCAGGGATCAGTGAGGTTTTATCATAGTTAATTGTCCACCCCAGCTCTTCCAGTGCGTCGATCAAAACAATATATGATCAATGTTGTCTGGGTGTACAGCTAGTAACCAGTCATCAACATAATAGGCTGCACGTAAACCTTTAACACGAACATATTTAATAACAGGCCTGAGTGTTTTTCAAAGAAATAAGGCGACGCGCTCAGACCGAATGGAAGTCTATTCCAACAGTAATAACAATTATTCCATGAACATCCCAGAAATGTCTGATATGCCTTATTGACCGGGACATGGAAGAACCCGTCTTCGAGGTCGATTGTAACCAAGTGGTCCCGTTCCCGTATCGGAGAATAAACCACGTCAATATTTCCATTGGAAAATTTTGGAGTATCAATATAACTGTTAACAAACCGGAAGTCGATAATCAGCCTCCATCTATGTTTACCTTTCTTTGGCACCACATTGAGGGGCAAGACCACTTGGCATCTGAGAGCACTTGGTTATAACTTAATAATTAGGTCGTTTCTTGATTTCACTGTTCAAACAACTTTTTTGATAGATAGACAAATTTCTATTTGGCAACTGACCAGACGGTGGTTCGGAAATGAACGGAACGAAAACGCTCTGCTGAAGCCAATTATTGACCGTTTGAGGGGCACCAATTGTTTGCCATGATGCAAGATTATTATGCATGGTGAGGGCGAACAACAGAGGAGTTTAATCTCCACCATACTGAGGTTGAGGAAGAGGGTAGTTGGCTGCCAATGAGTGAAACACGTCCGTTCGACCTCCACGACCACCCCTATGATTATAACCAAAATTACAATAATTTCCCTTGCCTCTCATAGGTTATAAGAAAACCTTGACCTTGTGTTACCTCCACGTGATAAGGCTGATAATTCAGCCGCTGGTTTCATTTGGGTTACACCTTGCTCAGAACAAAACATGCATTGTTCTTTTGAAAATTGCGGAATAGTTTTGATGTGTCTTCAAACTGTGAAGCTACCAGTATCGATTCGTACTTTCGTTGGTTGTGGTCCAGGTGAGCTTTAAAATTGTCGTGAGTTGATCTAGAAATGCCGGATCTACGGCTTGCGATTTATCCAAATCGATGTATGCTAACTGCAAATTTTGTAGGCCAGTGTCAACGTATCGGCTGCTTTTCTGTATCTGGTAGTACAGCGATCATTCCGTTTTGTTTTGTGCACCTGTGGGACATTGACCTTGGCAGAGTTTTGGAGTGGGGTCTAGCTGCTCTTTGGACACTGCATCACGGATAGCATAAAATTGTCTTTGAATGTCCGAGTGGCCGGGCCGCCAACATTCAAATCACCGTCACAGTTTTCTTCCTTTAGCTGTTCAACGGTGCTAGTCAGTGGCGCACATCCGTGTGAAAAAGTGGAGGGGATGATAAGCCTCAAAGCATATATTTACTGTGTGGAAATGTTAAAGTCAATGGGAGCATCTCCAAAAGTGGGGGGGATATATCCCCCCATCCCCCCCGGGATGGACGCCCCTGGTGCTAGTAGTAGTATTAGAATAATCTAATCCTGCCTGCGATGAAGCACCGTTTGTGTTGTTAATAGTATGGTCAACCTCACATTCTGCAGCCTGCTTTGAAGCGCTGTTTTCATTCAATTTCAGTCCCAAACGTTCTTGAATATCTGTTAACAGGGTTTTTAGCTCAATGTTTTCAGCACCCGTCGAATTCATAATTAATGGATTAGCGTCGATTTTCACGGCACGTATATCGGTTCATGTGGCCGTTGATAGCGCGATAGAACACGATACACTGGATGTCATGACCCTGTTGCTAAGGTGAGAGGTCATGACATCCCAAAGTCGCCAAGTTGTGGGGCTGTTCCACTGTAATTACTGTCACCATGGGTAATCTTTGAGCCAAGTATGGCATCAATCCACCATGCCACTGCCAAGATCCCGGTTCGAGCGGTTCTCGGCGAAACTATGTTTGGCCCCACCAACCAAATATTATTGAGATGCAATGAGTACTAACCTACACATGTGCCCCACCTTCCGACCAATGCCTCCAAAACAAGTTTGAACTCAATCGGACGTATTGTTGCCGAGATAATGACATTTAAAGAAATTGTTTCTTAACCCTGCCTACTCATGAATATTAATGACATTGCCAACAAAATCAATAGGGATCATCTACTTACCATGGGCAATGTATGTGCCAAGTATGACAATCTACCATGCCACTGCCAAGATCACATGGTTACATTACATTTGGCCCAGAACCTCGGGAATATTATTGAGATGCAATATGGTATTGACCCACACATGTACCCCACCTCCTACCAATGCCACCAAAACGAATTTGAACAAAATCGGACATATGGTTGCCGAGATATTAACATTTAAATTACTTCTAAGCTGCGCCCACTCATAAATATTAAGGAAATAGGCACCAAAATTACTAGGGATTATCTAGGCATTCTAAGTTCCAAGTATGACTTCACTCCACTAGGGTGAAAGCCAAAAGTAGTCAACCACAAATCTTAAAATTTGAGGTAATCATATAGAAAAAGTCATTGATGGTGCAAGTTATTGCTTCACCGAATAAAATGGCAATAATTTTCGTTTTTGTATCACTAAAATTGTGAATAAAGTCATATAGCCTATGCACATTCCGCACGCGAGGGACGGAATTTGAATGTATTGGCCTAACTCAAGATTGCGATGGTATTATGATTTTTGTTCTTTTATCCTGATGTTCATGTCGAATCATTCAAACAGCAGAATAAACTTTTGTATTGCATTACCAAAATTATGAAATTGAGATGAAATATTGCTGTAATATGTAAGAAACTCTCCTAAGTATCTATGATTGATTACAATTACAAGGTGAACCAGTTTCTAAAAAAACAAAAAATCCAAGGATGTGCAGTAGACTAAGTGAGTGACGGAAATTGGGGCGAGGGACAGAATTTTTGGCTTGTTTTGGTGCGAGGGGCGGAATTTTAGTTCGTAATTTTGACCCGACAACACTGACTTTATTAAAGAAAGATACGTTCATTTTTTTCATAATTAATGTGAGACAGTTTCTTTTAAATGCTGCAGGCTGTAATCACAGCACCCAGTGTTCGTGTGGGGACTTAGGGATTTACAGGGGTAATTCATGTGGGCTATTATTGTTGTAGTAGGTGATGTTGTAGGCTGTAATGTACTGATATACTTGCTACATGGTAGTATTTAGCTTTTATTTTGTCTCATTTCAGTAAACCATTAAATATCCATGAGCCATAGGAGCCGGATATGAAAACCATGAGCCCATGACCCTCCCACTTTTTGCATGGGGAATGTCTCCCCTCCAGTGATATTAAATACTGTTTGTTTTTTTTGCCAGGAAAGTGTTTTTTCTTGTGAAATATGGCCAAAAATTATGAAAATCTGCCGCACACTACGCCCGCACATGTCTTGTCTCTTCCGCTCAGCCATGTACCCACAATATCAAAAAGAGCCACCACCCACGCAACAGCATATTGAGGGACATCCGAGGCGCCCAGAGGCCTAAAATACTGTGGGGCCTACCGGGAAACGCCCCCGGAAAATGTCCCGGTTTCCCGGTGGGCCAATCCGCCCGGCTCCGGTGCCAATGGTCGAGTTAATACCAACCGTTAAACTGTGAATGTCAAACGTCTTCTGCAAGCTATCCTACATCATGCCCTACATAATGTATGATTTATAACCAGAAAACCCAAGAAGGAGTGCAGTTTCAGTTTGGTGTGGCCATTAATTTATTACCAGTTTTATGCTACCACATCTAGCTACTGTATTGCTAAGTTATTTGGCACCAGTGCAGGATGACAGAGTGCCACCGTTACAAATTTGAACGAATTTGGACATGTGGTTGCCGATATATTGTTAAGATATTGCTTCTAAGCCCCGCTCACTCATTAATGTTATTGGATTTTCACCAAAATAAATAGGGTTGATCTACGTGCCACGTATAATATCAATCCACCATGCCACTGTTGAGATAATGCAATGTAGTTATGAGCAATTTTCAGCAAAATTACATGTGGCCTGCCTGTCATGAACATTAATATATGCAATAAGGTACTAACCTACACATGTACACCACCTTCCACCAATATCATTAAAACAGTTTGAACAAAATCAAACATACGGTTGCCGAGATAATTACATCTAAAGAAATTGCTTCTAAGCCCCACCAACTGGGGAATATTAATGAGAATGGTACCAAATTCAATAGGGAACATTAACTGACCATGGGCAATCCATGTTCCAAGTATGACCTCAATCCACCATGCCACTGCTGATATAGAGGTGCTACAAGCAATTTTCACCTTGTGTCACAAACACACACACAGACAGACAGACATACACACAGACAGACACACACACACACATTTGCCGTCATGATCGCATAGATTCCCTCATCAGTAAGGAATACAAAATGCAGCGGAATTAATAGCCAATCTGATGAAAAATATGAGCCTATAGCTGTGAAATTCATGTTACAAAATATTTGTAACGTTGTCTAAAAATACCTACACCACTCTGAATTCACCACTGACAGGCCTATCTGACATACAAATCTGTTTCAAGTACAACAATAAAATGACACCCAACTGTACCTCAAATAATGGTTGCATGTTATTTTCAGGCATTCAACATGGAGGAAGGATATTGTGCGGCATACGCTGCGAGCAACGCATTGCTTGCGGGCGCTCATCCCGTCCCTTGGCTTTTGAGCCTGCTATGCATGTCTAGATGATAGAGCTGACTACTGCCTGGACAGCAGTTTCCTTCCCCAGCAGGTACACCAGGTACTCATTGGAGCTGAGTGGGCCATGGTCCGCCCAGGGCAGCCGATCTATGGACCAATGTAACTTTCCCGATGACTAGGGCCACATAGCACGTCGATTTAATTTTTCTTGCGTAATAAGGAAGAAACCGAACCCTACATTGGGAATCGAGCCTAATGCCTTACCACTAGGTTATGTTTGTTCGACGTAGGTATCCAACAGGAGTCCATACCATACTTGCTGTATTTGTACGCTGTGTATTCCGAATGGTCAACGTCCGGGATGTAACCACTGAAATACGAGGAAAGCGTAACTGGTATAACACAGTTCCCTGTTCAAAGGAATAAAAAAGAATGAAAAAAATGTATAGCATATCAATGGTTCATGAAACAAGAATGCCAGGGTGTTGTGATTCCACGCCTTTAGGTATAAAACACGATACCATAAGCATAAATTAGAATTTGTTATTGTTTGACCTCTGTTCACTTTAGATGACCATTGATCCGCACGAATAGGTATTAGTAACCTCTAACAATAAATAGCATACAAAGGATGAGGTAAATTATAATTTGCCTTGTCAAGTTATGGTGTATACAAGTTTTTTAATTTTTAACCTCAGGTGACCTTCCACCTCCACAAATCAACAGGGAGCATGAACTTACTATAAAAGTCTTAACTCACACGGTTGAGCTCAATGCTTGCCTCGTTAAGTAATGTATTTTGCGAAGATATTAGTGTGTGGCTTTTGATGACATCAAATGACCTATGACATCCATTACAAACAACATGCACATGCACAACTTATGGTAAACATACATACCATATTAAGTTAAATGGAAGTCTGCCTTTTAAAGCTATGGTGTTCACGAGGTTTTGGGAGTCAGTCTATCTACTAATGTACTAAATTTAGGAGGTTTTTTTCAAGCGGCGCCCCTGAAAGTTTCCCGTATGGAGCAGCCAGATTGGGTCGACCTGTTTCGCACGCCACTCATCCCTGACCAGGCCATGGATAAGTTGAAGTCGGCAGGTGTAATCAATGCCAAGGGTCAATACACCAGCGAAGCTTTAGATAGGCTGAAGGGGATGGACACCGCCTCTCGGACAGGAATGCGGTACTCCTCGTCACTCTCGCTTATGGCGGAGGTCTTGAACAGATCCTTTCAGCAGGCCGAGGCCGAAAGCCTCTCCAGGAGGGATACCGGGGCGCTTATTTCTCTCCTAGGGCCGGTGACCCGACTGGTTTTGGACCAGTTTGCGAGGGTGTCGGTCAAAGCGACGACCGTTCGGCGAGGGATGGCCCTCGATGCTCTGGATTGGCTCTCCTCATCGATGAAGGAGTCCTTCCGGAACCTTCCACTGCTGGGGCAGGACTTGTTCGGGGGAAAGTTTGAGGATACCCTGCAAACGGAGGCTACCAAGTTGAAGTCGCTCCGGGAGGTGGACTTCCGCTTGACTAAGGCCGGGCCGAAACTGAGGGCAGGCCGCCATTCTCCACCAGTGCTTCCACGAGGGCAGCAGCGACAGTGGTCGTACCCTCGCCGGGGATCCGGGGACCGACGTTCAAGCCGGGGTTCGGCTCGCGGTGGCTACCTTCGAGGTCCGGCAGCCAGGGGCATGTTCTCCAGGGCTAACCGCAGGAACGGGGGGCGCTTCAGGGGCGGCAGGCGGCCTGCCTACGCCCAGTGACGCCCAGTGAGACTAGCACTCTATGTGCAGGCTTGGGAAAAAACTGGATCCAGGTCCGTGGATAATGGGGATTATCCGACAGGGTTATGCGTTGGAGTTTACCACGACGCCTCCACAATTCCAATTGAGCAACGAAACCCCAGTGCCCACGGACCCGGCCCAACGAGCGGCGCTCGAGCACGAAATAGAGGCGCTTCTGGCCAAGCCGGCGATTCAGCCCGTTCCACTGGCGGACGGCTGGCGTCTGTTCAGGTCAAGGTTCTTTCTTGTCCCGAAGAAGCAGGGGTCTTGGCGGCCGATCGTCAACCTCCGGCCGTTGAACAAACGGTACATTCGTCCGCGGCGGTTCAAGATGGAAACTCTGAGGTCCATCTTACGGTTGTTGGAGAAGGGAATGTGGGCCATGTCGATCGACTTACGGGATGCGTACCTCCACGTCACAGTGTGTCGGGCCGACTGCAGATTCCTGATTTTCCGGTACGGAGGCATCGACTACCAGTTCCGAACTTTGCCGTTCGGCCAATCGACGGCCCCACAGGTTTTCACCAGGATTATGACCTGCCTTCAACGCAGGGGGAACACGGCGTTCACGTTCCTGGACGATTGGCTGGTGGTCGCGAATTCCCAGGAGGCCGCCAGACAAACCACCATCGACATTGTTTCCCTTCTCGATAATCTCGGGTGGGTGATCAACCTCGAGAAGTCATCCCTCCAGCCGAGCCAGTGCCTGGTCTACTTCGGGGCCACCCTCGACCTGGCTCGCGGGTTGGTTTTCCAGACCACGGAGAGGATCGACAAGCTCACCCTGTCGGTGGCATCAATCCTGAGCAAACCCAACTCCACCGCACGGGATTGTTCGCGAATGTTGGGCCTTATGGCCAGTCTGGTAGATGTGCTTCAGCTGTGCTGACTTCACATGCGGCCGCTCCAGACCCATCTTATGTCCTGGTACAGGCCATCGTCGATGCCGCTATCCACCAGATTCCCGTGTCCAGAGGAACTCAAACCCTTCCTATCCTGGTGGATCGATCCTCGCAATGTGACCGCGGGGAGGCTCTTTCAGGATATTCGCCCCGTAGCAACCCTGACGACAGATGCGTCCCTATCGGGATGGGGCCCAACCTGGGGTTGTCGTGTGGTGGCCGGCAAGTGGACCCCGGAGGAGATGTTGCTACACATCAATGTATGTGCTGGAAGCGGAGGTAGTCTTCCGCGCTGTCCGCCACTGGGCCGACAGCCTCCAGGGCCACATCGTCTCGGTTCTGTCCGACAACTCCACGACGGTGACATACATCAACCGAGAGGGGGAAACCAGGTCGCCGACGCTCCTTCACAGAATTTGGGACCTACTACTCCTCTGCGACAGCCGACAGATTCCAGTTCAAGCCTTCCACCTCGCCGGGAAGGACAATGTCGTGGCGGATGCGTTGTCGAGGGGCACCTTCAACAACAACGAGTGGACTCTCTCCCAGATGAGGGCTGATTTCCCGTTCCACATGTACAGCAGGCCCCTCGTCAACATCGGCGGAGAATGCTCGTCTGCCGCCCTTCTGCAGCTGCAGTTTCCACCCAAAAGCGTGGCAGACCGACGCGTTCTCGACCTCGTGAGAAGGCCTATCTAGTTCACAGGGTTTTGACAACATTACGAGGAGTGGAGGCAGAGATGGTTCTGGTCGCCACTTGCTGGCCGGCTTAGCCATGGTATCCGCTCCTCCTGGAGCTCCTGATCGACCGGCCGTTAATGTTCCCGAAGTCCAAGACGCTCTTTTTTCAGAAACAGGACCGTCTTTGGTATCAGGACCTGCACAGTCTGCATCTCTCTGCTTGGCGACTGTCAGGCGCAACTTCCAGGCAGCGAGAATTTCTTCTCCAATTGCAGACCTTGCAGCATCTTCCCGCAGGTGTTACACAGTTGAGACTTACGACGCACGATTGGCGAGATACACGTCCTGGGCGACGGAACACTCTTACGATCCCTCGGAGGCTACGGTAGATCAAGTAGCATCGTTTCTGCATTACCTTTTTTTTGGAGGGGAAACAGGTTTCGACGATCCGTAATTATCGTTCGGCCGTCGCATCCATTCATAGGGGTTTCGCTGACGGGTCGTCCTTGAGTGACAATAATACGATCCGTCATTTGCTGAGGGGCATGTTCAACAAGAGACCACCCCTTAAGGGGTTAGCCCCCTCATGGTCTTAGCCCCCTCATGGTCTATCAACGAGGTTCTCACGACCCTCTCCGAGCCTCCGTACGAACCCATGCATAACGCACCGTTAGAAATTTTGACCCATAAAACTTTATTCTTGGTGGCTACTGCTTCGGCGAAACGGAGGAGCTGCCTCCATGCTTCGACTCTCAAGCCTGGGTTCATTCGGTTCGAACCACACGGGGTTCGGCTGTTGCCGGATCCTTCTATTCTAGCAAAAAAACAATCGACATCCTTTCCCCCGGAGGAGATCTTTTTGCCATCCTTGGGCTCCTTTGCCAGGGCAGCCCTACGACCGCCCAGACCTACCAGGCGTGATGTCCCGGGCCCGCCACCGGTTTCTCTGCAGTAGACTGGGGCATATTGCCCAATATGGGGTAAGTTAGGAATGAAGTGGATTCCCCAAAACCCCTGGTTTGGGAATCTACGAGTGACGTATACTAACCCCATATTGGGGTCCCGCTCTCCCTCCCCTCTCCGGGCCATCACGGCATTGGGTGTTGCATGCAGCCATGGCGGGAGAACTATCTTCCCTCTCCATCAAATGCACCCAATTCACGTCAGCCGGAAATTGAACAGAGGGAGTTGGGGTGGCCAACCTGTGACTTCTTTAATTGCCAGATAACATATCGGTAAATAGGAGGGGCATATTGCCCAATATGGGGTAAGTATACGTCACTCGTAGATTCCCAAACCGGGGGTTTTGGCGAATCAGTCTCATACTTGGTGGGTAGGTTACACCCATAGTGAGTAGATGAACCCTATTTATTTTGGTATTGACCTCATAGATATTAATGAGTGGGAAGGGCTTAGAGTGAATTTCTTTAAATGATGTTATCTCTGTTACCGTATGTCCGACTTTTATGAAACTTGGTTTGGTGGTATTGATAGGAGGTGTAGTATATGTGTGGGTTATACGACATCCCATATCATAATATTCATGATGGGCAGGGCCAGACCTAATTTTACCAAAATTAGCTCGTAATCAGGCAAACTTGATGGGGGTCACTTAGATCAGTCTCATATTTGGTGGTTAGGTTACCCATAGTGTGTAGAATAATTATATTTATTGTAGTGTTGATCCCATGATTATTAATGAGTGGGCGGGGCTTAGAGTGAATTTCTTTAAATGTTGATATATCCGCAACCATATGTCCTATTTTGATGAAACTTGGTTTGGTGGTATTGGCAGGAGGTGTAGTATATTTGTGGGTAATATGACATTACTATTGATGAGCGGGCGGGCCAAACATCATTTTACCCAAACTAGCTGGCAATCAGGCAAACTCAATGATAGGTAACTGGAATCAGTCTCATACTTGGCAGAGCAAACTTCAACTTGGTATGTGTGTTCATCATAGTACATGAATTGAACCTTGTTGTTTATGATTAAGGTCCAAGGTCATCTGGGTCAACAAAGGTCAACACGTGAAAACGTAACCACCGTAACTTGACAGAGCAAACTTCAATTGAGCTCATACATAGTATGTGTGTTCATCATAGTCAGTACATGGCCTTGTTTCTTTTTATTGAGGTCAAAGGTAATATGAGATCAATAGAGGTCAAACAATAAAATCAGATTTTAAATCTAAAGGCAAGGAATCACAGATTTTTTTTAATTCGCAGATGACATTCCACCAGTGATCATATGCCCAGCTGATATGGGCCTTGTGACATCTGGCGATGGCAGCATGTTGGCAGCGAGTTTCCAACCATCATGCATAGATAACTCCGAAGGACCACTTGAAGTAGTGTGCTATCCACAATCTGGAGACTATTTCCCTATTGGTTCTGAAACAGTAACATGTTATTGTATTGATCCAGCTGGCCTCTTTGCCTCTTGTGAATTCATCATCACAGTTACTGGTTAGTCATATTGTTCATATTTTCATTGTAAAATGTGTCATTCAGTTTGTATTAATATCCTGACAATATCCAGGTAAAGATGTTGAAATGTTAATGAAGGGTTCCTATGCACCCCGTTGAAATATTTTGTGTAATCTTCAAGGTGCCTAGTAATATAATTTATATTTCTCAAAACGAAATATTGACCCATGGGGTCTATTGGCAGCCATTTTTTGAGGACGTCTTGTTATTGTGGCTAATGCTATTACCATTATGTAAACTCTTGCTACGATTAAAGAACAATTTTGTTTCTCAGTTTTACAATGTTGTTTTACATTCTGACCATGCAATAGGACTATCACTTTGCGGTTTTGGAGTACGGCCAAATACCGCTCTAAATTTTGTTTACGAGCCGATAGAGTTGGTTTCGGAATTTATTTTGTGACCCACTCATACAAAAATACCATCACAATAACAGTCAGTAATTAATACGACATAAACAGTTTAAAAAACGGGGGAAAAAATCATTGCAGAACAAAAAGAACAAAGTAATAATGCACACAAGGTTTCCTGTTCGCATGACCACCAACACATCTTAACAGCTTGTCTGTACAATCATGCAATAATGAATATTGATAAGGTACTGCGACCAAAATGTAATTAAAACCGGCAGTTTACGACTCCGCTGAAAGGAAATATCTATGCTGCTGTTTGATTGGTTGTTTGGAGGAGGTCGAGTTATTTCAAATATATTCGACGAAATTTGATACGAGAGGATTGCCCTGCCGCGAAGATTTAACACTTTTGTTTTGCCCGCAACTCATGAATTAGAGGTGATATAGGAGTGAAATGTACGTTGTGTTACTTTTTCGAAGACAGAGAAGCGATTGATCTCATTGAATCATGAATTCTTGATAATTTCTAAATTTTAGCAGAATAAACTCTGAGAGCTGGTTTAATATCTCTGATATGAAAATGAAAGTTTGTGGGCAAAATAATTTAGTAAGTTGGCAAAATAATTGACTGGGTGGGCAAACTAATTTACTGTGTGGGCAATGAGCAAGCTTAATTTACTGGGCAGGCAAAACCACCCAGTATTGTGTTATTTACTTCCTTGAGGGGCGGAGGGGGAGCAGTGCCAGATTGAGCTTATGGTTAAGTTTGCTTCACTGAAACTACTAGTTGTTAGGCTTACCTTTCATCGAGATACTTGGCCTGCATCAACCTACCCTGGTGTATAACGTGGTTGTAATTCGCTAGTTGTTTTAGCGATTGACGTGCTGTCGTAGTGAAGTTACATGCAGGCAGATTGAAACACATGCCTCATTTGGTTCCATGCGCTACACACCATAGTCCAACTGAGACTACCTGATTGCAGGGGCTCCGCAAGCACGGGGCAGCTGCCCTTTGCCTGCCATCCTGCCAGGGGCAGCTATGTGCCATTTTTGA
The DNA here is from genome assembly GCA_027564615.1 of Psolus chitonoides. Classification (NCBI taxonomy): domain Eukaryota; kingdom Metazoa; phylum Echinodermata; class Holothuroidea; order Dendrochirotida; family Psolidae; genus Psolus; species Psolus chitonoides. The sequence goes on from JAODUJ010254070.1 coordinate 13,160, forward strand.
TCACATAATTGCCAGAGGCAAAGGAATCTATGCAGTCACACCTGTATGTATGTATGTGTGTGTGCATGTATGTGTCTGTATGTGTGTGTGACGCTGTTGTAAACAAGATAAGTGAACGATGCAATGTTCGATCATTCTCTTACTTGGTAGGCAGATTATCCATAGTATGTACATGGTCCCTATGGTCCCTATTATTGGAGGTCAATGGCCATCGATGAGGTCAACAGAGGTCAAAGACTGAAAATCTTGTGAACACAATAACACGATAAGGACTTCGATTGAGCTCATACATGGTATGTATGTGCCTCATAGTAAGTTTTTAGAGAATATAGTGTTGTGCACCACTCCAGCTCTAATTATGCTCTTTATACCATTACCTCAACATCAATGCTGGCCTGCGTAGGTACGGTCCTCCACCCCGTGGCATCTAAATCTGCAGAGATAAAAAGAAAGATACGCCGGAGACAACGTGGGTTTGTACAAGTAATGTAATGCGAAGCTTAATGATGATAATAATGCAGTTGTAACTGTTAGATAAAGTAAACGCGTTGTGGCTGGCTGTGTAGCGTCTGCCAATACCAATCCGGTAGCTTGATGTGGTAAAAAGTCAACGCGTGATAAGTTGAGAATGGCAATTTAAATACGTGGCTTGCGTTGTCTGTGGGTCACAATGATGGACGTACAGCTCTACGGAGCGTGTGGTGCCGGAGCGAGTGAATAATGTTCCGTTGAAGGTCCACTGCACAGTTGAGTTGATGTGCTAATTACTGGGAAGGAGACAGGGTAATTAGGCTCCTGGAATATAGATGATGAAATGCTGCGATAAATGCTACAAAAACCGCCAAGTACAGTGAGAAGGCACAATTGAGCATTCAGTTATTTCCGTGCCGGATTGGCTCAACTAGAAGCGGTTGTATCCCCAGCTGCCAGGGATGTAGCGAGGACCTTCTGATTGGGGGGAGGGTAAACAATCTGACTGGATAGATTTTCAAGCCCATAATCTCTGACTGTCGCACAAACTGGATTGCGCGCAATTTTTCGTGTCCGATATTTCGGCCAAGTGACGTCACGTGGAACGAAAAACAAATTGCCAATACATGAAGAGACAAGCCCAAAAATTATTACTCCCTCAGCGCAATAAAAAAATAGGGCTGTGATATCCGATTTGGGCTTACTGTATGATCAACACATTCGCCACAAATGAAACCAGATGACATGACAAGGAAGAAGAGGAGTGACTTTTGGTAGAACTGTAGGCTATAGTCGTCGCGTATTTGACGTCACATTCGGCATAAGTGCCAACACACGACAAGGAAAGTCAATACAACCGCGTGCAAGGCGCGCAAATTTTTTACTGTAGGCATTTTCCGATCAGAAAACAGTTATTAGAAGCTGTTGTCCAAATTGCGAAGCAAATGACTACACATGACAAGAAAAAGTAGCAAAAATGCGCGCGAAGCGCGCAAAATAATAATTATTATTAGGAGCCGGGATTTTTTTTCTCGACCCGAACACTGTAGGTCTGTAGCATTTATATTTTTACTGTCGTATGAGCAGGAATTTACCGATAATTGGAAAATTGGACTGCGGCAGCAAGTGACACCAAATAACAAGAATAACACAATTTTTTGTGTGTGTTGGCAGTCGGAATTTTTTATTCCTTGCCGAAGGAAGGCAGAAGGAATATATGCGGTCACGATGGCGTGTGTATGTGTGTGTGTGTGTATGTGTGTGTGTGTCTACCAAGTTCTTACATGGCATGTAGGTAACCCATATGGAGTACAAGAACCCTATTGTTTTTGGTGCTGTTCCAAAGTCATTTGGGGTCAACAGAAGTCAAACAACGAAAACTTTGTGAACACGATAACAGGAGAATACAAATGACTACAGAGTTCATACTCGGTATGTAGGTTGCCCATATGGAGTACAAGAACCCTATTATTTTAGGTACTGTTTTAAGGTCAGCAGAGGTCAGCAGAGGTCGAACACTGACAACTTTGTAAACACGATAACTGGAGATGTAAATGTCTACAGAGTTCATACATGGCATGTAGGTTGCCCATATGGAGTACAAGAACCCCATCGGTGTTGGTTCTGTTTCAAGGTCAATTGAGGTCGGCAGAGGTCAAACACTGAGAACCTTGTGAACACGATAACAGGAGAATGCAAATGTCTACGAGTTCATACTTGGAATGTAGGTTGCCCATATGGAGTACAAGAACCCTATTGTTTTTGGTACTGTTTTAAGGTCATTTGATGTCAGCAGAGGTCAAACACTGGAAACCTTGTAAACACGATAACTGGAAAATGCAAATGTCTACAGAGTTCATACATTGCATGTAGGTTGCCCATATGGAGTACACGAACTGTATTGGTGTTGGTACTGTTTCAAGGTCGTTTGAGGTCAACAGAGGTCACACACTGAAAACCTTGTAAATGCAATAACTGGGGAATGCAAATGTCTACGGTCTTTATATGTTGCATGTAGGCTCCCCATATGGAGTACCAGAACTCTGTCGTTTTTGGTACTATTTCAAGTTCATTTTAGGTCAACAGATGC
>JAODUJ010254071.1:0-10293 GCA_027564615.1 Psolus chitonoides
TTTATGTATGTAAACAAACTGGGTGCATATGAATAGTACGGATACTGTATCGTATTATCAATAGCCAATACATTACAGTTGTTCAGAGAGATTTACTGGAGAAGTATCAGTCCTGTTCTAGCAAGGGACAGGTGTGCTTGGAGGAGAATCACTTGAAACATATATGATGATGATGATGATGATGATGATGATGATGAATGTCTTTGTTTGGAATCTCAATAGCTCTACTTAATTCCATTAATAATATGTTAGGGTCTGTTAGTACCATCAATGACATGCTATATGGTATGTATGGTAGAACACCTTCACCCAACTACAGTGCAAAATAAAACTGCCATTTTCCTATATTATATGATGATGAAAGTCTTCATTTGGAATCTCAATGGCCCTAATCAAGTCCATTATTGATATGCTATATGGTATTTATGAAAAATAAAACTTCCAATTTCCTATTTATGATGATGAGGAATGTCTTCATTTGGAATCTGAATGGCTCTACTTAAGTCCATTAATGATATGCTATATGGTATGTATAATAGAACATCACCCAATTACAATGAAAATTAAACTTCTTTTGATGTGAAGCTCTCAAAATGTCATTTTTACAAACAATCACACTCACATGCTAATTTTTTTATGCCAAACCAGGGCCAAAAATTAAATTGTTGCTTTCTTAAACATATGGCTGCGGATTTCCGAAGTCGAACATATTTTTTGGGTAGAGAATATCTGTGTAGAAATTTGAGGATATCAAGATCGACGGTATCAAATGAAATTTTGAGGTCTGTTTTCTCAGCATTATTATCATCGCGAAGTGAAAGAAATCAGATCATTAACAAAACATGCTTAAAGGTATAAACTATTCCAAAGAAATTAATTCAATAAGTTATAGCATGATTAGCTAAAAAACCTGCATGAACACTACTACCATTCTTGAGCTTATTTGAAACATAACATCATTTTAGCCAAAATCATCTTCAACATCACCCCTATTGTATATACCTGTATCCTGGTGCACACACACAAGTATATTTGTTTAGTCCGTCAACACACCTTCCTTCATGAACACATGGATTTGGGAGACAGTCATCAATATTCGTCTGGCATAGGGCACCCTCATATCCTATGGAAGAGATTGACAAAAAATGATAAAATTCATGCTCAGTTTGTGGTGATATCCCTCCAATGAACCACTCAGGGAATAATGACTCGATGCACGGATCTTTGAGGTCAGAAGCACAGTTATCAACTGAGATGAATGGAGATGCGCTGTAGAGGCATCCTGTGCCATCAGGCACAAAGAAGTCCGCAATTAGAATTTCTAAATTTTGAGATGATAGAGCACTAATTGAAAAGTGCAAGATCATGAATCGAATAGAATGTACCATTGTAGATAGTAGGGAGTAGACCTTACCAGTTGTGCAAGTACACTGCACCTGTCCTTCAACGATGTTACATGTCCCACCATTCTCACAAGGAAACACTTGACATAGATCGATGACCTCATCACATCGGTCACCACCATACCCAGGGAGACAAACACAGGCATAGCCATTAACCTGAAAATAAAAATAGCAATGGATATTAAACAGATCCCTGTGGTGCACACACAGTCAGATGCATACACAATAGAATAGTACATTATTCAATCACCACCACATCCGGAGATACAAACACAGGCATAGCCATTGACCTGAAAGTAAAATTGCAATGGGTATTAAACAAATTGCGGAGTTTCACATGCAGACGCATACACAATTGAATACTACATTCATCAATCACCACCTCATTCAGGGAGACAAACAAGGGCACAGCCATTGAACTCGAAATCCAAAAACAGCAGTTAGCATTAAACAGAACCCTGTGGTGCAAATACAGGCATATGCATGCACTAGATAACATTAGACATCAAACAAGTCGTCACCCTACTCAGGTCAACAACACAAGCGTAGATATTAACCCGGAAATATATGGGGGACCTGTATATACTTATTAAAGTCTTAACAGTGTCATCATCTTTACAAGCTAAGTGTCGCATACATATAAAAAATCAAATTGACTTGATAGATTTTTGCTTCAGCAAACAAAAAAGAACATCATACACTATAAAAAGAATAACGTATTCAAGTTACCTCATCAATGCACTTGGCACCATTCAGGCAATCATGTCTCTCGCAATCATCAATGTTCTCCTTGCACAAATCCCCAAGAAAGCCACCTTGACAGAAGCAACTGAAGTTCTCGCCATCTTCGTCCAATGAACAAGTCCCCCCATTAGAGCAGGGATTTGGCTGACAGATGCTGGTTTGAACCTGGCAGTGCTTCCCCTCCCTACCCCGGGGACAGAAACAAACATAACCATTGACCTCATCTATGCATGTACCATTAACACAGGGGTGGCTGTCACATTCGTTGATTTCCCTCTGGCACCGGTCGCCTTTGTATCCTATCATAAAAAAAGTAGAGACAAAGCCAAAACTCGAACATATTTTGTGCTGCCTTACTTTCTTAAAGCTTTATTCGTAAACCCTTGCATAATCTGCATATACATCTAACTGTGTAGAAAGTCATCCAATACCATGAATAAACACTGGCTGTCAAATGTTCCATTGTTATTAGGCAGAAATCACAACCAGTTGGTTGTGTGAAAAAACGCTATGCGAAAAATAGGCATGCTTTTGTAATATCGTGACAGACCGTGTAAGAGGTTAGGAGAATTGCTGGCTGACAATAAAAATATGGAAAAATTATTGATTTTTACATATTTTCGCAATAAAGAAAGGAAGTGTTTCTGAATGGTAATGATGACCAGATTACTTAGGCGTGTTAATTAGTATCGGTCTGATGTCTTAATCAGTCAGCTGAAACCTTCTACTATGACATCATCCCGGTCTTAATTCTGCAGCAAAGGCCTGGGCGTGTTAATTAGTATCGGTCTGATGTCATAATCGGTCTGCTGAATCCTTCTACAATGACATCATTCCGGTCTTAATTTCTGCAACAAAGGCCTGGGCGTGTTAATACGATCAGTCTGATGTCATAATCGGTCAGCTGAAACCTTCTACTATGACATCATCCCGTCTTAATTCTGCAACAAAGGCCTGGGCGTGTTCATTAAGATCGGGCTGATGTCATAATCGGTCAGCTGAAACCTTCTACTATGACATCATCCCGGTCTTAATTCTGCAGCAAAGGCCTGGGCATGTTAATTAGTATCGGTCTGATGTCATAATCGGTCTGCTGAATCCTTCTACAATGACATCATTCCGGTCTCAATTTCTGCAACAAAGGCCTGGGCGTGTTAATAAGATCAGTCTGATGTCATAATCGGTCAGCTGAAACCTTCTACTATGACATCATCCCGGTCTTAATTCTGCAACAAAGGCCTGGGCGTGTTCATTAAGATCGGGCTGATGTCATAATCGGTCTGCTGAATCTTTTTACTATGACACCATCCCGGTCTTAATTCTGCAACAAAGACCTGGGCGTGTTTATTAAGATCAGTCTGATGTCATAATCGGTCTGCTGAAACCTTCTACTATGACATCATCCCGGTCTTAATTCTGCAACAAAGGGCCTGGGCGTGTTAATTAGTATCAGTCTGATGTCATAATCGGTCTGCTGTAACCTTCTACAATGACATCATCCCGGTCTTAATTCTGCAACAAGCCTGCGCAGCTGGTAATTATTCCCTAATTAAGTGTTAATCTGAGTTTAAAAAAATAGATCGAACAATAACATACACACACACACATACAAAGACAGACACACACACACTCACAGACATACACACATGTACTTGGTGGACACAGACAGATGTAGCATTGATGTTGATCAGTACATATACCTCGATTATGACAAAACCCTTCAATACAATCATTGATGATGAGCACACACTTGACCCCAGTCCACCCATCCACACACACATACAAAGAGAGACAAACACACAGACAGATACACATGTACCTGGGGGACACAATCAGCTGTAGCCTCGATGTTGATCAGTACATGTACCGCCATTATGATAACCCCCAAGCTCACACTTGACCCCAGTCTTCCCATCCGCATACAGACAGACACATACACTCAATACCTGGGAGACATAGACAGCTGTAGCCTTGATGTTGATCAGTACATATATCTTCATGATGACAGATACAAGGAATACAATCATTGATGCCGAGCTCATACGGGACAGCAACTCACTCACACACACAGACACATAAACTAAAGGTTTATATCTGGAGGACATAGAAAACTGTAGCCTCGATGTTGGTCAGGACAAGTACCTTCATTATGACAAACACCAGGAATACAATCACTGATGCTGACCTCACACTGCATGGACACTAGCACACCCATCCATACACACACAGACAGACACATACATTCAAGGTACATACCTGGGGGACATAGAAAGCTGTAGCCTTGATGTTGATCAGTACATGTACCTCTATTTATGACAAACCCCTTCAATACAATCATTGATACTGAGCTCACACTGGACCCCAGTCCAACTATCCACACACACAGACAGACACATACACTCAAGGTACATACGTGGAAGACATCGACAGCCATAGCCTTGATGTTGATCAGTACATGTACCTCCATTATATCAAAACCCTTTCAATGCAATCATTGATGCTGAGCTCACACCGGACACCGGCTCACCCATCCACACACATACCTGGGGAACACAGACAGCTATAGCCTTGATGTTGATCTGTATATGAACCTCCTGTTTAACAAAACCATTTCAATACAATCATTCATGCTGAGCTAACACTGGACACCGGCTGACCTATCCACACAGACAGACATATACATACATACCTGGACATACATACCTGGGGGACATAGACAGATGTAGCCTTGATGTTGATCAGTGCATGTACCTCCATTATGACAAACCCCTTCAATACAATCATTGATGCTGAGCTCACACTGGACCCCTGTCCAACCCTCCTTACATATACATCTATAAAGATAAAAACAAATGGGTACTGTATGATAAAAAGAGCTCACAAGAGTCATCGGAATAACGTTCATTCCTCTAAAAGTCAGACAATTTCTGTCTAATCTGATAGACACTGTAAATTACGGCGGACTGATATTGCTATGAAGAAAGTAAAACATAAACGTTCTGTCCAAATTAGTTAGATGAACAAATTTTAATGGATTCCACATTCTTACCATCACCCTTATAGCCAGGGAAGACTCACTGGGATGGGTAACGCAACTGGCAATGCTGTTATCAATGACAGGGTTTTAGTTAAATCAACAGCAGCATTCGGGAGGTCTCAATAATAGTGTAGCAGGGCTTGCAATAACCAACGGCACTGACGGCAATGGATATCGTGGCTTTGCCGATGGCCGTCATGCCCCATAAACATCGTTCAAAATTAACAAAAACCAATAGCCATTTGGCCGTGATCTTCTCGATCTTTTTTCGAGCCCTGGTATAGTGTAACATCCCATGTTAGTTGCACCTATAACTATGTGTTACCCTGACTGGGGTCATTCAGAGTTCAAATGGCTGGCTTTGGCAGCTTCTATTTGTCTACAGTCTTGCCGGGCTTCAAGTCATAAATTTGGAAGTGAAGCCAGTGACATGCACGTGATGTCACACATCTACAGGGGTTATGGGGCCAAGTTCCCATTTCCCCCCACTCAACCCCCTTCTCCATTTTTCTCAATTATCCACAAATCCCCCCCAACTTCCCCTGACTGAGCAGCAGAAGTGGGGGGCATGCACCCTGTTGCATACACCACTGGGTGAAGCTGAAGTAACATTTGTGTGGTTTGTCTTACAGATGAAATAATAGCTACATGTGAGGAACAACAAAACATGTATGCTTTCCCCAACAGCATAAGAAGTGGGGGGGGGAGGATACACCCTCCCGCCTCCCCCGTTATGCACGCCACTGGGTGAACCTAAAGTCACACTTGTGTTTGTTCTTACAGATAAAATCATCATTGTTGATAGTCGATCTTTTACTAGGCCATTTGAGTCCTCTACCGAAGTCTTTGGAGTCTTTTAATAGGACTTTTGAACCTTTCATTAATACTTTTTGAGTCTTATACCCATGTATTGGAGTCTTTTACTAAGCCCATTATCGACACACGTGTGATGATATTGCACAAACACTCTTCTCAAATATAGACTAATCATTTGCATAAACTCATTAGATACAACATTTAATACATGACTTACTCAAATGAATTCAGCCCATCTGTACACTCCACCACATTAGTGCATGGATTTGATGCACATTCATCAATTTCCACTTCACAGAAGCGCCCTCTATATCCCGTAGTACATTGGCACCTGTATGTGCTGTTCCCATCGATGCACTCGCCATTGATGCAATTGTTATTGCTACAGTCATCAGTATTATACTCGCAGTCCAGACCCTGAAAATAAAAAAATATTAAGTTGTATGGTTGTTAATCTGAATGATAGATACAGAGGCTGTTTATGAACAAAATATCAACATAAATGTATTGACCCTCCATACCCCACCTGAACATAAAATAGTCTACCATGTAACCATCATAACATTCACATGTACAGTTGTTGATCTGTATAATACATAGGCAACGTTCTACAAGAAACTACATACATATCTACCCTTTCTACCCTCCCCCTTGTCACCTACCTGAACATAACATAGTCTACCTCATAACCAGCATTGCATTCACAGGTATAATTGTTTATCTGATTGATACAGAGGGCACTTATACAAAGATCAACATTGACCTCTCTTCCCAACCTGAATATAAATTACTCATACCTCATAACCATCATTGCATACACATGTACAGTTATTAATCTGATCAATACAGATGTCATTTATACAAAGATCATAAATATGTTTTTACCCTCTTAACCCCTATCTGAACATAAAATAGTCTACCTCGTAACCATTGTAGCATTTACATGTATAGTCATTATTCTGATCTATACAGAGGCCATTTATACAGGGCTCTGGAGCGCATTCGTTGATATTAACTTCACAGTCCATACCACTGTAACCAGGTACACAGTTACATGAATACGAGTTCACCCCATCTGTACACGTCCCGTCATTCTCGCATGGTTTAGATTTACATTCATCAATGTCTTTCTCACATGCAACACCTGTAAAAACACAGAAGATAAGATAAAGTCATTAAGTCTATAGTCCAACTACAATGCTGTAACCAGCTGCATAGCTACATGAATACAAACTTACCCCATATGAATAATGTGTCACCAGCAGGACATAAAAATAAGTAGACACTGTGTAAGTCTCCCAATCTCCCTCCATTAATAGTAATGTATTACCTTTATAATACCTGTATAACCAGCAGAACATTTACAGAAGTAGATACTGTTTGGGCCTCTACATCTCCCTCCATTAATAGTAATGTATTACCTCTATAACCAGCATGACATATACAAAAGAAGATACTGGTTGGGTCTCCACATCTCCATTCATTAACAGTAATGTATTACCTTTATAACCAGCAGGACATATACAGAAGTAGACACTGTGTAAGTTTGCACATCTCCCTCCATTAACAGTAATGTATACCTTTATAAACTGCAGGACATAAACAGAGGTAGATACTGTTTGGGTCTCCATATTTCCCTCCTTTAATAGTAATGTATTACCTTATAACCAGCAGGACATATACATAAGTAGATACTGTTTGTGTCTCCACATCTCCATCTATTAATAGTATTATATTACCTTTATAACCAGGAGAACATATACAGAAGTACATACTGTTTGGCTCCACACATCCCCCTCCATTAATAATAATGTATTACCTTTATAACCAGCAGGACATTTACAAAAGTAGATACTGTTGGGGTCCCCACATCTTCCTCCATTTTGACAGAAACCTTCCCTACAGATCACCCATGGGCTCTCGCACCTCTCCCCTTCAAATCCGATCGGACAGATACAGAAAAAGGATGCAGCATCGGGGGTACAAGTGGCATTGTTTTCACAGGGAGCATCATCACAAGGGTTGATGAATTGTTCACAGTTAGCACCTGTCATGATCAAACGAACAAAACAATTCAAAACAATCAACAGATACAACTGAAGGATGTCGCATCTGGGGTACAGGTTGCCTTGTTCTCACAAGGAAAATCATCACAAGGGTTGATGAATTGTTCGCATTTAGCACCTGTCATGATCAAAACCACACAAAACAATTAGGACCAATACAGAGATAAAACAGAAGGATGCAGCGTCTGTGGTAAAGGTGACATTGATCTCACAAGGAGCATCATCACAAGGGTTGATGAATTGTTCACAGTTAGCACCTGTTATGCATGATCAAGACCACACAAACCAATTGAGAACAATAAACAGATATAACGAAAGAATGTAGAGTCGGGAGAGGGGGGGGGGGGGAAAGGTTGCAGTGTTTGAACAAAAAGCATCATCACAAGGGATGATGAATTGCTCATAGTTAGCACCTAACATGACCGAAACGAACGATTAGAAACAAACAGATACAATAGAAAGATGCAGCATTAGGGTACGAATTGTATTGTTCTCATGAGGAGCATTGTCACAGTGATTGATGAATTGTTTGCAATTAGCACCTGTTATGATCAAAACCACACAAACCAATTAAGAACAATAAACAGGTACACCAGAAGGATGCAGCATCTGGGGTACAGGTTGTATTGTTCTCACAAGGGGTGATGAATTGTTCACAGTTAGCACCTTCCATGATCAAAGCCACACAAAACAATGAATAATAGTTGGATGATGCAAATACAATTCAGAACAGCAAAGTATTCAGTTTCTCATGAAGGGGTAACCAGATTTTCGAGTAGAATATGATGATTGGTACACAATGAGTTATACATGCTCATTGATTTATTCAATGGACTATACAATAGGGTATCCCCTTTAGTCGACTGTACATGCACTAAAACTGCCACAGAGGTAGTCAGATAAATTCCAGGGCTTGATTCACCCTCAGTGCATACACTAATGAAATCACAAAGGTTCAAACGACAAGGTTCTAAAGTGCTATTTACAAAGCTTGTGTATGTAGTTCAAAGAGATAGGTAGTCTGATAAATTCCGGGGGTGGATTCACACTCAGTGCATACACCTAATAATATCGTAAAGGTTCGAACAACAAGGTTCTAAAGTGCTATTCATAAAGCTTGTGTATGTTGTTCCTAAAGATATAAAGGTACTCTGATGAATTCCAGGGCTTGATTCACACTCAGTGCATACACTAATAAAATCACAAAGGTTTGAACAACAAGGTTCAAAAGTGCTATTCACAAAGCTTGTGTATGTTGTTCGTAAAGATATAGATCATAAACCTGTCAACTGCTAACTGCATCGATACAGACAGGCCACGCTGGCATATCAGAGAATGTGATGTTGTATCTCTGACTATGGGGTCCTTTGGATATGTAACAATCACTGGGCCATAATGCAATGAATTATAATCCAAATAATGTAGAATGGTAACTTACTGAAATAAAATGGCAATTACATTGATAGAATTCGTCTAGTCACTCTAGGCAACCTACTCACCGAAATATGAGACTGATCTTAGTTTCTCTGAGTTGAAAAAAGGGCTGGAAACAGGGCTACAAAAATGGATCACATACTGATAAGGAAAGAAGACCAGAAGATGGTGTCCAACTGCAGAGTGATCCCGGAAGAGATGGTAGTACCACAACATAGACTGCTGAAAATGCTAAACATGCAGAAAGAGATGAAATAGGAGGAAACCACAAGACGAAAGTTGAAGATCTGGGAGCTTGAAAGTAAGAACATTCAGAGATATCAAGGAAAGGTACGACAAAAGCTAGAGGAAGAAGAGTCAGATGGAGTTGAAAATACATGGAGGGTATGAGAAATCATTGATGGAAGCAGCAGAAGATATTGGTGGTTTCACCAGTAGAAGGAAATACCCAGAGAGAGAGAGAAGAGAGAGAGAGACATGGTGGTGGGAAAGGGGGCAGAATAGGTCGTCTGTTTAGATCAGTAAACATTCTGAAGTAATGTGATATCTGAACTTGACCTCAGATCTCAATGACATATGAAGGCACCCTTGTTGCATCCATGATCCAAGTTTGGTTGTAATTGGAAATGAGCCCAATTTCTAAGTTATTTCATAAGCTGATATCAGATGACCTTTGACCTTGGTATGCGACCTTTGACCTCACCAACATATGATGGTACCTATTTTGCATCTATGATCCAAGTTTGGTTGTAATTGGACTTCAACTTTTCAAATGAGACCAATTTTCAGGTTA
>JAODUJ010254293.1:0-10290 GCA_027564615.1 Psolus chitonoides
AAAATGCAATTTACAGGTCCTTAGATGCAAAATGGTGCAATATATTTGTTTTTCCTAAGAAACTGGTGACTTTCTCGTATTGTTTTTTTTCTCGCGCCTATTTTTTTTTGCACTTGGGTCTCTTCCATCGCTGATGTGTGCGCTGTTTGTACTACCTCTACTCGAACTGCCTCTCACTCATGATGTTCTAATGACGAAAGAATACAGAGTGAGAGACAGTTCGAGTAGAGGTAGTACAAACAGCGCATTGGTAATTCTCTGGAATTCCCTACCATCTTCTTGTTTCCCACCCTCCTATAAACTCCAGGCCTTCACATCTTTTATCAACAAGCTTTCTCTTACAACTCTTTCTTAATTTTTCCTTTGCTGGGCCTAGTCATAGGGTGCACCGATTGCCCTGCACCTTCTAATAGAAAGAAGAAAAAAGATAGGTTATTTCATAAACCCTTGCGTGTTCTAGCTGTACACTTGCATTATGTATAAAGTCATTGAAGACCAGTTTCAAAGACCAGCTGTCAAATGTTCCATCGTTAGTAAAGAGAATTCACTATATAGAACCGGTTTGTTGTGTGAAAAATTCTATGCGGAAAATTTCGCGCGCTTTTTTTGTTGTAATATCGTCAGGGCCAGTGTATAGGGGAATTGTTAGATGATCATACAAAATGAGAAAACGACCGATTGTTTTATATTTTTGGAATAAAATTGAAGGGGTCATGAATGATAATAATGACCAGATGACTTGGGCCTTTGTTACAGAATTAGGACCGGTTTGACGTAATAATAGAAGGCTTCGCATCGGCCCGCTCAAACCTCATATTATGACGTCATCCCTGTCTTAATTCTGCAACAAAGGCCTTCGCATTTGGTTATTATTCCTAATAAAAGATATTATTATTACCTAGGATATTATTACTATCATATTGAAGTGAAGATCATGTACAGTACGGTAAGGTTTAAAGGACAGGGATGAGTTCGTAGACAATTAATACTTCCTTTCTGTATACTGAGCTCTCATGAAATACTGGTCACTGTGAGAAACATATTCGACAGGAAGGTAACAGGGAGCGTTTTATAGCAAGAAAGTGCATTGTTTTTTCTCACGCGAGTAATTTTGTGTTGCAATATTTCTAAACTTGTCGGTCGGTAGGGTATCGTAGATAGCTGTTTAACACACCGACCAACACACCGACCAACATACCGACTGTCTCTATTATCAACCTGGGAGTGTGCTGCGCGTTTTGTTGGGGGGGGGGGGGCAACCAGGGGTGCGCTGCGTATTTTCGGGGGGTAGGCTACACAAAGGATGTAAAACGGCAAAAATTGAGACATGACAGACACCAAAATACGTGACATGATGTCTGCTACAGAGCGAGTTATCACTTTTTTTTGCATATCGATGAGCATGACAATGAGTATGTATGTTACATGGTCCGACTAGCCATATTCATATTGGATTTAGTGACATCTAGCCACTTTTATTGATTCTAGCCAACCGGTTGATTAATATAGCGCGACTCTTCGGCCTACTAAGTCAAATACGACGCTGCAAATAAGTAGGTTATGCACACAGCACTCCTCACCCGTTAGCGACTGCTACACAACCATGACATGTTACAGCTGTAATATACTATAGTATATCGTCAACAACGGCCATCAGTATGGGGATTCATTGTGGGGGTATATGTTATGGGGTACGTTGCGATTAGTTCATCACTCGGAGGGTACGAATGATTAGAAAGATGTTGGGAACCGTTGCTCTTCAGCCTACCCCTTTCCAACTAGGCTAAACACTTAAAGGTACTTTCGTGCAGGGTTTGATGGCCATATCTGCCAGTTTTGGCTTTTGCAATAGGAGATATTCTCCAGCCAAATTTGCTAGTGGTGGTTCGTGACGTCACGGACTACCATGCGCATCAAAACAAAAAAATATCGCCAGTGTGGGTTCAGTCCCTGAAGTTACATGCGCCTCACGGACTACCAAAATGTCGCTTCAGCGAATGCGCAACCGGCTGGAGAATATCCCCTATTGGTTTCATCTTACAGGCATGTCCATCGTAATTGGTAACAATTGCATGCATCCAGATTTGTTGTAAGCACACATCAGCGAGACTAGAACCAACTCAATACAGTGTGTGTGTGTGTGTGTGTGTGTCTATCTATTATTGTGAGATCTTGAAATATGCCCCTCCCATCTCCATTTTCATTCTCTGATTTTAACTACAATATCTTCAAGCTCAGTCTTCACTCTAATTTCATTGTGTTCACCTCTGTCCCGCAGTGTTAGATGTAACATTTTCCGCTTCATTGTTCTTTGCGTTGTTTTACTTTCTGTTCAATCTCCCAAGTTTCTGCTCCATATGTCATCGTAGTCAGAATGCACTGATTATATATCTTGCTTCGTAGTGACGTAGGTATAGTATTGTCACTTACTATATCTTTGTACATTCCAAAACTTCTACACCCTTCCTTTATTCTATTCGGTACTTTCTTGTGTTGTGTTGCTCATTGTGAGTGGTTGGCCAAGGTATTTGTAGCGTTCTACTTTTTTTCAATCTGGTTTCTATTTTTATACTTTTATACTTGAATGTTGTCTTTCCCTTGTGCATTTGTAGTCCAATTAATTGGCTATCTCTGTGTAACACGTTCTTCCATTACCTTGACAGATGTTGTATGTCAGTCAGCATTTCGTCATCAATGTTAATACCCCTCTCTTCTGGATTTGACTTCTTAAACATCTCTTCCATTGCTGATGTGGATACCGTTGGTGATTGTGTCACCCTGTCAAACACCAATTAATACCAAATAATGCCAATTAATACCTCTTTAGAGACATCCTTATATATATGGATCTATCTATATCTATATAGATCCACCTATATCTATATCTATGGATCCCTATCTATATGGATCTTAGCTATGGCATCTGTATAGATATCTTCTAATATGGAGATATATCCTTCCTGTACTCCTATTCTCTGCAGTGCCTTCAGCATGTCAACATGCTCTATGGAGTCAAAGGTCTTCTGGTAGTTTATGAATCCCAGACAGAGATTGAGTTGATATTCATTTGATTTCTTTATTAGTTGGCTAACCGCGTGTGAATGGTATATAGTTGAGAAACCACCTCTGAATCCTGCTTGTTCCCGGGGCTGATTCTGATCCAGGATTCTCTTCAGTCTGTTCTGTAAAACTTTGGCGAATATCTATTGTAAGTATGGGATAGTGAAGAATTGAGCGGTTATCACTCATTGTCATAACTTGTAACAAATTATTGGGTGGCTCTAATGTATAAGACCTTAGCTGGATCATACAAAGGGTCATACAACTTTTATTTATCCATCTTTATCTGCAACTTCGCAAGGCTTGGGAAGTGTCATTTCCGGCGATCTGGGAGGTATTTTTAGCCACAAATTTCTTCGTACGCTACGCGCCAACTCATGATGGCGCTTCGCTTAGATATCATAGTGTCAAGGAATTTTCACTTTCAAGACTTCGCAAGCCCATAGTTAGTGCCTAGGGCATATACGAAACACTTAATCCGGGCCTGAGGGGCGAATCCATCATTTGCAAAAAGGGGGTTATCAACTATCTAAATGTATTGAAAACTGCATCCCATCCCATACCAGAGGCGTAACCAGCCCTGTTGGTGTAGGTGAGCGAAGCTACCGAAAATTCCCGCCGACTCATTTTTCTCGTGTCACTGCAACATTTAACGCCATATTTTTTCATTTTCTCTCATTTTTCCCCGTCCCTTTATTTTCTTCCTTTTTCCTTCAATTTCTCGCTTTTTACTGCAAAATCTCCCGACAGAGAATTCCTGGGCGGGCAAGTCGCCCACTACGCGACTGTCTCAATCGGGATAATTTAAAGTGAAGGCACTTTTGATCACGGTACTTTGTGTCACGGTGTCATGGTGTCACGGTACTTCAACATTATCAGATTTGGCTTGGAACTGTATTATTGCTCGTTCGTTAACACAATTTATTAAAAGAGGGGACTGCATCCCTTTTGAAACCCTCTCTGGATCCATGTATGTTGGTGTTAGGTGATAATTTGGAGTTTAGAAGCGTTATATACAGTGGCGTAACAGTTATGCGCACTGGGGCGGCAGAGCTCCGGGCGCCCAACCAAGGGGGTTCCTTGATAAGTATCCATACACAAGTGATCGCCAATAAATTAAGGTGATTGCGTTCCAGCCAAGGGGCGTTTAAATAATTGATTGCCCCTTCATGCCAATTTCGCCCTCACTTCAACTAAAGAATCATAACATCAAAGATGTTCGTTCGTTAGGCGCGCGGCATCGGTCCTTTTTGCTCTGCTAGCTTTTCACCAATGTTGTATATGCACGTATCGAGCAATCAAATGTTATTTGATGTATAAAGTACACGCTAGTTTAAACAAAATCAATTCGTTATAAATTATCTTTGATAGCCATTTTTCTGGCCTCAAGCCCCTAAAAAGGCTTTAGTTCTACGTGGTTTCACCCGTGCCCCAACGTTGAAAACCGCTCGCTCAGTTCAGCGCCGGGGTCCTTGGGGTATGAAACAGTGCTGTTTGAAGAAGGTCTACTGCGGACATGTTACTCATGGCTATGTACTGGGCATTACCTCTTAATTTCGAGGTTTAAGGTTCCTCTGATATCCTATGGGTACCTGTTAACCTAATTATTTTGGCGACTTTCTGTACTTTAGTTGAAGACTGACGTTAGCCTCATATATAGACTAAATAGAGACAGACGAACACCATTTGATGCTAAGCCATCAGCGGCGCCATCTTTATACTTCTTAGGAGAGGAAATTTGCTCATTATCTCTCCCCGTAGACTTATACAACATATACAAGTTTACAACATACGACACATGATCATTTTGGCCTAGAATGCCAGGATAGATCGATAAGAAATAAATCATTAGTGGGTTTATGTTTCCCGTAAGGGCAATTGGCCCCTTTAATGATAACAAAAGTAATTACTATATATTAGCCTATACTATAACAAACAAGGAATGGCCGAGGTTTAGGCACTTTAGATCTAACATGAGTTCTCCGTTGATTAATAGTTCCGCCAATCCGTGTTACTGTTCACGCCTCGTGGTTTTGAACTTGAAGCAATAATTGTCACGTGCCTCAGGGAATCTGCCATTTTGAGGTTATAATTGCTTCTTGGCTACGTAGAATCATTCCTATCCGGAGCAGTTTGACAGGGCGGGGAACATGGGACGCCAATTACACACTCCGGGGATATAGCTTCGAACTCAAAGGAAGGATACATCAAGAGATGCAGACAGACTTTATTTTCAACAAAAAAGTGCATATTTAGAGAGCGACTTCCGCCATAATTTGATGGGAGAATGAATATTGTTTAATCGAATATCGTATCTCATGTGCAAGTGATTAGAACAACGGCCTCGCAGCCGGGAGATTTGGACTCCAGACCGGGCCATAGGCCTGGCAAAGACTTGAAACATGGAAGGCCAAGAGGCTTAGTGATTCATTGACGTATTGTGTAGGTATCATGAACTTAATCCAAGTTGACCTAGTTAAATATTCCATGATTGTATCTAAAACAGATGGATTTTTTTCAAAATCATTTAACATGACAGTACTGTTTACAAGGTTTATCATTATTTGACATCTGTTGATCCCAAATGGCCTTGGACATCCACACAAATTGATTGGTTTATTTTTATTGAGGTCAACTAACACATAAAATAGAAACCTCTCGGTTTTTTTCCTCTCAAGATAGCATGTTTACAACGTGTCCAGTGTTTGACCTTTGTTGAATCCAAATGATCTTGTATCTTCAGCAAAATCAAGAAGCTTCTCACGCTCACTATGACGGACGTACCCTCAACCAAATATGAGCTACCGAAGAGCTGTAGTCACATATGTTTTTGACCTTGGTATTCCACCGAAAGCAACAGGTTTCTTGCACTCTTTAACAGTGATCTAAATATGAACTTCTCTAAAGCTTGTCTTGTCGTGTTAACATGTTAATACATGTTCAGGGTACACCTCAAACGATCTTGGATCTCCACCGAAATGCTTACAAGGGTAACCTACACACTAAATATGAACCTGGCAGGTTGTAAAAGTGTAAAGGTGTATGTGAAAGTTCACATAATTAGGCTTCTGGTTTTCAATTTGGATGTAAACTTTCTGTACGCCTTCATTTGCAATTACTTGGGATTTCATCTTGATCATTTTGATGCCAACCCTCTTGCTCGCTTCATACATGTCTTGAATCATTGTTTGTTTTTCTCCAGCAGTTTCACGTATCAGAAATATGTCGTCTGGAAATCTAAGCTTGTTGAGAAATTTTTCATCAATGCTGATGCCCTTCCATTCCCAGTTAAGTGTTTGAAATATTTCTTCCAAACTTGGTGAGATGGTGTAACCTTGTCGTACACCTCGTCTCATCTTGATTTTCTCATGAGTCTTTGCTGTTCTGGTAGATGTTCCAGATGATGTTGATGTAGGTTTGTTGGTCGACGTTTTGTCTTTGCAAGGCTGATATAGCTGCTGGTATTTCAGCAGAATCAAATACCTTTTTAAAATCCACAAATGCCGAACACAACGGTAAATTTTACTCCATTGTTTTCTCTGTCAGTTGGTTGACAGCCTATAGATGGTGCTGTAGCCACTCCTGAAGCTTGCTCTCTTGGTTGGTCTCCGTCAAGCTATTCAGTAACTCTGTTGGTCATACATTTTGTGAAGAGCTTGTATGAAGTGCAAGGAGGCTTACTGGGCTATAATTTCTTGTTTTTCTTGTCACCCTTTTTGTGTAACTTTGTGATAATTGCATTTGTCAATTCATCTGGTATGTTTCCTTCATATAAGCAAGCCATGTGCAGGTCACTGAAGCTGTGTTGAGTACTCCCGAATCTATCAGTAGGTCAACAGTTCTTCTGTCTTCTCCATGTGTTATCCCTCTTTTCATACATTTCAGTGCATATTGATGGCACAGGCGCATCCTCATCACTTGGTTGTAGAAAATCACCAGTGTCGACAGGTAGGGGTGAAGTGTACAGCTTTCCATAACAAATATTTTGCTCTTTCCACAATTCTATTTCTGTCAGATGTGATGGTCCATTCTTCTTCTTCCAATGCAATCATCTGACTTTGTAACATGGTATTTTTTTGTTCTCCTTAAAGCTTTGCTAATTTTTAGCTGCCTCCTCAATTTCCTTCAATTGTATTGCCTCACATCTTCCCTTTGCTCTTTTAATCAATTTATTCAGTTGGTTTAGCTCTGCTTCAGTTTGAAAGAATTCCTTCTTCGAGCGTTCGTCTTTCTTCATTAGGTATAATGTTAATTGTGTGAGTTTCTGCTCTTCTTTTTTGTTGTTGGTGGTTGTTGTCGTTGCAGTTTCCCAACTGTCTCCAATACTGTCTTAGAGATGAAGGGGTTTTTGTAGGTACTGGTTTCCAGGTTGGTTTTTATTTTACTTGGCAGTTTCTCCCTTGGAAGTTATTGAAGCTATGGAAGTTCAGAGCATCACTGTTAATGTTACAACTGTGCAAAGTTTTGAAAGAAGGCTTGACAAGTTTTGGAAGCAGCATCCCATTCGTTACAATTACAAAGATTCCATCTAGACTCAGATAGTAGCAACTTCAACAGATAATCAATAGAAGAAGAGCTGGTGCAAAAGGCATGTAATGCCTACTACCAGAAGACATCTATGTATTATTGTATGTATGTAACATATTTGGTATCGTGTGTTAGGCTGTACCAATAGGCCTATGCTATATGCCTGCAAAGTGGCATTGGCATAGCTCATGGGCCCTTGCAAACTGTTTAACAAGAATTTCTCTTATTGGCTATCCGATTGTAATAGATCGACTATTGATAATCCTTTAACAATAAACCCTAACCTGGGTATATACTCTATGTAGCCCACCTCAAGCTAGTCATCTCTGACTAACAATGTGAATTCTAATAGGGAGATTAACGTACAGGTCTAAAAAGGTTAGGGTTTACATTGTTAGAGTTACCATTGTTAGATTCAGGTTGGCTACATGAAGTACACCACTAACCTGTGATCCTGACTCTAATAGCCAATCAAATTATCAAAATATCCTTGTTAACAAGTGCGCTCCAGCTGTAGCTCATATAAAAGTGGAGATCTATACAGCGTTTTGAAGTTTGAAGACCAGGGTGGTGCCGGAAGTGGCGCCTGTACAAACTCAATGGGAAATTGCTATTTTTAGTTCAACTTTTGCAGAAAGATTAATATTGTTGTCAAATCTTGGTGTATGGCTACAAATATGGTACCAAATGAAAGCTAGCACATTCTACTTTAATGTTTTATGATCGAAAAGTAGGTTTGTAGACCATTCTGTAAAGTAGGGTATCAATGTTGTCTTTGTTATGTGTCGTACCTTAATGGCTGTATTTTAAACTCTGTAACACATCTTGACGAAATTTACCAGCATGCCTTTAGTGCTTTAGAAGTGAGATTCAGGAAAGCAAAAACAGCATAACAAATATGTTGCCTTTTTTTCTGCAGACCTAAATGATCGCAAAAAATGCCAACATGCCCTGTGACATAAAATTTGATAATTTTTTATTTCTTGTTTCATCATCTCTTCAAGAGTTATTCAGTCATTAAATGTGTTTGAAATACTAAGAGGTGTTTGATAAGTAGACCTAATCATTAAAAATTTTAAATAAGAACCTGAACATTTGGCTAAAACATATGAATTACTAAAATACATGTTTTGGTGTCCCCAGTTATGTTCGACACCCAAAATTAGGATAATGGTCTGGAATTGGGTAAACAACACAATACTCTAATCAATACTAGTAACAGTGTATTTCCATAACTTATTGATGATTTCGCACCATAAGATGGTCCAAACATCTGAAATTTGAATTGTCCGATGTAACAGGGGACACCAAATTCTTGGTGTCCCCAGTTATGTTGGTCACCTAAATTACAAGCATTAGGCAAAACTCAGAGACATATTACATGAAAGTCTTGTTTTTATTTTTCATTAAGAATTGATCTATCTATTCAACTCTCTCATACTTGAATATATTCAGACTTGGGAGAAATTTCCATTTATGGCCCAGAAATTGCATATTTTGCAATACTATCCAAAATTCCCACAAGTATGATAAGTAGTATAAATTTGAAAAGCTGTTAACTTTGGTTGTGTGTTGTGACATGTCAATTGGCTTTTTCGGCCAAATGCTTGGGTCCTAAACTAAATTGTTCAGCTCTGTTTGCTATGATATCAGAGTTGATTATCACCTAGGCCTAAATACTATATTACTCTCATTTTGGTGTCCCTGTTATGTTGGTTTATATTCGAGTGGTTTATAAATTTGTTAGGATGTTGTGAACTTGTGACCACTCAAAGGCTGTTCATTCTTTTGAATTATGAAAACATACATATTTATTGATACAATCATGTACATTTCTGAAATGTTGTTAAAATGTAACACTATTGGTACCCTACTTTACAGAATGACCCATGTATCTACTAATCTATTATGGAAGGACTGAATAAATAATAAACAAAATATTTCACCGGTGGATGGATGATATGTGGAACGCATGGGAATCTAACGTCATGTTCAAGGACTAAGCCAATTTGGAATGTGAGTTTTCAGTAGGCTGATATCAAGATTCACAGTAGGCCTAAAACTGTGAAAGTTAGGCCTAGCCTACAATATTTCATTTATATTTGCTAAATCAACAAAGTTGGTCTGCATACATTATGAACAACTTGTGTCCAAAGTACTTGAAAATATTTGCAATATAACCCTCTGGGGTGGTGACTTCATATCTGCCAACTCTCACGCTTTCACCGGGAGATTCACAGTTTCAGGTATTATCTCAAGGTCAAATCTTCCAAACTCACAGGTTATGAACATAGCTCCCAAGTGACCATCTTTTTTGTCCTAGGAATTGTGTTTATTTGGCTGAACTAAAATTCCTCAACTAGTTTGGTAGATGAAATTGCCTGTTTATACTCACAACAAAAATAACTGTGGTACCGGGAAGCACTGAATAGTCATCAATCAACTTGCCCACTGAACTGATTCCACTCAAGGGCAAAATTGAATGAATTTTATCCGTGTATCACTATGTTGAGTTGTTAACCTTGGGACACATGCAGCCAGGAATTGATGCATGGCATGGTAGGGAAGAATTTGAAGGCCATTTTCTCTCAACCCTATAGATCTGCCAAAATCTGCAGTGTCAGTAGGAATTGAAGTTGGCATTGGATTTTGACCAAGGCTATAGGGTAACACGGGGTTTCCGACCGCTTAAGGATGTTTCCC
>JAODUJ010254403.1:0-10290 GCA_027564615.1 Psolus chitonoides
AAGAAATACATAAGATTTACAACAAAAGTGCTGTCAATCGATTGACAGCACTTTTGTTGTAAATCTTATGTATTTCTATGTTTTTTTCTCTGTAATTCTACAGAATTCCACCGGATTTTGCCTCGAACAACGAGCCAGGAAAGATATTATCGTTACATTCTCATATTACTTCTCATAAGAGCCTTTTTGACATAAATATTGTCATGAGACTGCTGAAGATGGCGTTCCAGGGCTTTCAGATTTCAACATTTTCCAGAGAAGCGTGCCCCCAGACTCCCCTAAGGGATCGTGCCTTCGGCGCTCGCAAAAGTTTCCCCGTATATACATCTGAAATCCCGATTTGGGTACGTCCTTAGGTAGTTATAGGTTGGACACTATGCATGCAAATCAGCGTGCATTGAGCAAAACCATGCGTTTGGGGGAAGTTCTGACGTATCGAGTTGCAAAACGTTGGTCTATATGTTATAATAGGTCATAAGTAATAGCCTACATCTTTGATACACAACCACACAGATCAACTAGGGAGAGCCTCAACATAGGAGGTTAAAGTTGACAGCTTGTAACTGGGCACCATATTCAACAGGAATCTTAATAACTCTAGCCATGTTCGCACGGGAGGAATTGAAAGAAGAAGAAAAAAGTCCGCAATTGGTAGACATGCCACTGTCAATCGTTGGTCTCGAAAGGGTTTAGCAGATATATAGAAACTGATAATCGGCGAAAGATACCACTTTTCAACTCATATTGCACGCATAATGATCGCCAACAAAGGATAGCCTGTGACTCAATCCTTTCACCTTCTCATATATGTCCTAAACATCCCCAATACCTCGATCCGGATTGGGAAGGGGTAGGCTGATACTCAAAGGACGCCCTCCGGGTCGTGTAAGAAATCTATATCGTGCTATATCGACTGTACTGGTTGTGGTAATCTACCCAGTAGATGAGCAAAGTATGGAGTAGGCCACAGTAGAGTATTTCTAGTGACAGTAACAGTGATGGTTCAGTATCTAGAAGACGACTAATGTACCAATTGGATGGGAGGAACTCGTAATACTATGCAGAAGGATACATAGAAATTATTGCCTACTATTTTTTAGGTACAAGGTATCATATTTAGAAATTAGATAGATATGTCTAGGACGAGTTATAAGTGAAAGCCAAATATTGACAAAATCTTTCTTTAAAATCAAGCTCCTTTATCAATGGAGGATTTATGACCAAATAAACATCAACATCATTATCACCTTAATCATCATCCATTTTTTTGTCTGTGTTTCCCCTTTTAACCCTTTACCTTCCACGGACGCAAATTTTGCGTCCTCCGAATTGAGGGTTTTCAAAACCTCACTGAAAGAACTAGCAACCACCTACAGCCCTGCATGGGAATGGTTTTATTTGAAAGAGAACACATAGGGCTTTCATATGACTTTTTCGTAGGGGTGTCACTGTGGAGGAACATCACGTGACCCTGGCTTGACCTTTGGGTGACCTTTGCGTGACCTTGAAATTTGGGCAAAATCGGGTCCTCTCTTAAAAAATCTAGTAGCTCCATTTATTATTTGTTCACTCCCCTAACATGTTTTATTATGGCTAGACATATTATAAAAGACATTCTGAGCCCAACAAGCCTTCTGGTGGCCTAATAACCTGGAAAATTTGAAAAATTTGGCCAAAATTGACCCAAAATGGACCCTTTTTGGTCCAAAATATACTCTACGTTTGAAAAATCATAGCTCCTTTAATTTACATCCTACCGTACTCAAATATATATCATTTTGTAGCTATTGAATATTTCTATACGTTTCATGAAGTTTCTAGCTTCAATTCCTTTTTTTTTTTTTTATGATTTTAGTGGGTGTCGAGATTTTCTGCAAATTTGTTCACGCTTCAGCACACTAAGTCAATAGGGATTTTTTCGGCGAGCCATTTTCGTCTTATGAAGATGTACCAGTCGGCAAAATTGGTTCTTTTTTCATATTTACAGGCCTAATCACACCCCTAAAGTGTAGGGGATGGGTGTAGGACTATTTGTGAGTAATTTAGGCTGAACAAAAAAAATCATTAGTATTAGTTTTGGTTTTCTTGTCATTTAGTCATTTCGCGGAACTGGGCACACACTAAGTCAAGGCAATTTTGTTTTAAAGTTTTTTGGTGCCCCATATAAACACCAAAAGTGATTTTTTTGGGGGGGCCTAAAAACACCTGGATTATGGTTAGGGGATGTGTTCTGCAGCAATTTATCGATGTTTGAGGAGGAAGTAAAAAAAATGTGGAATTTGGGCCTATTTTTTAGAAAAAAAGCCGAGAAAACAGATTTTGGGCTAAAATTGAAATTTGTTGATTTTTTTCGATGTTTTGGTTGGCGGAATATGTTCTTCGACTTGTTGGCTTTCCGAATCCCATTACAGATAATTGTTAACTTGCTTCCAGAATATCTTATGATTATTTTGAAAAGGGAAAGTCAAATTCCTTCATTTTTCTGGAAGGTAAAGGGTCAAATGAGAAACCACACTTTTTTTGTTTTATTAAACTATAGTTTCTAGGCCTCCGCATCTGATTCTGTGCATAACAATATCAACAGATCATTCAAAGGACCATTGAGGGATTTCATGCTTACAGCTTACTCAATTCGACATTTGAAGCTACACTTCCGAGCTTTAGGTAACTGATCTTTCTTTTCCTACTACACAATGTCCATTCGGAAGAAAGTGTATTGGGGTAGAGAAATACCTGTAGAGATAAATGCCTTCATCCACGTGACCGACAGTCTTATTCCAGCTTTGGTTGTGAGAGACCCGCTATTCAGTAAGACACATTCTTTTGCTGCAATCTTTTGCATGGATATATGAAATACTAGCGTCGTACAAACATCTATCGACCATATATATATATCACTGTGGTCTTCGTGTGCTCAATTCAAGCTGAGTTTTTACCTTCGTCCTAAAGTTGACGATCATTCCATATTTCTCTCTTTCTTTGTTCCTCTGACTAGGGCGGCTAATAGGACCGTGTCATTGGCATACCTGAGATTATTAAGGTTGATTCCTCCCACATTTAAACCCTTCCTATCCTGTATTTCCTTGACGATTTTTTATGTTGAAAAGACACAAAGAGAAAACACAACCTTGTCCTCTTCTTATTTGAAATGAAGATTTCGATATCCCATTTACTATTCTAACCGTCCCTATTTGGTTTCAGTACAGTTCTTTGGAATTGGAATGAAAACTAACAGATGTAGATCATCTGAAATATGTCCACTAAACATGTTAGATATTCTGTAATAATTTCATCCACAGCTTCAACAGGTAATTCATCCATTGCTCATTGCATTAATTGCCTTTTAGCCTTCTTCCATAATATACAGAACTTCATCTTCATTGAAGACTGGACAATCACCCCTGTCATCATCATACAACTGCTGAATTATTCTATCCATCTCTTTTCATAGTACAGTATGTATACATATTCATTATAGTCACGGACCTATTTATGTACATGTACCTACGCATCAGAATTTATCAATTTCCAGATAAAGTGAGGTACCACCTGTCACATCCAATCCTAACAATGATTTCTCCTAATAGTAAACAATGCTACAAGGAATGTACACCCCCATTTTCAGAAACAGAGAGCACCCTCTAATGCTTTGAAATATACGGTTCATATTGTAACGTTAAACGTTCGATTCATTAGCTCAAAAAACGTTTATTTAAAAACCAATATTGCCTTCAACTCAAATATTAGTCTGTTGAAAAGGTAATTTTGATACAGATGGCCTTTTCAGAAATAGAGGGCGCCCTCTCTATGAAGCTCATGGTTTTGCTTTAAAATGTACAATTGTAACATCAACCACTGGATTCAGTAACATCAAACACATACAAAAAACAATTTGGTTTTAATTGATTTCCTGAACTTTATTATCATAATGATGCAGAGGCCAATATAGTCCCTATGATATTTTATGTTCAAATTAGCCACCATAATGAGAATAGCATTTCCAGTGATATCTCCATCGCTGAACATTGATACACGTGTATAAATCAAATATATTGGCCTATGTTTTTTACGGTCAAATTGACCGCCATTTTGAATTCCAAATGGCTGCCTGATGATTTTGTTAGGAATAACTCGATTCTAGTAACATCTCCACCATTGCAAACTTAGGTATATGAGCGTGAAACAACTTTGGTAGCAATATAGAAGCCAATTGTAATTGTAATTGTGGCTCAAATTGGCGGCCATTTTGATTTTTCGATATGGCAGCGATACAGGAATGGGAGAAATGAAAACATGTTTTTACTTCTGATGAATCACACACTTCCCAAAAATATAAAGCTTCGCCAATCCCCATCAAAAGCGATTGAAATGACAGTCGGATATAGACTAAATGTTGAATGACGCTTTGCACGCCGGGCAAATTCTCGCCTAATGGAGTTCAGTGGGCTTGCATTACAGCAGTAGAGAGATGAGTACGATGGTTTCATTTGTTAATGAGATCATTCCATAATCAGACAATCACAAACTATACTTTACTTTCAGGAATTATTGCTGCATTAAGAAGTCATCAATGTTGCATTGTTTGAAATTTAAAAGCTATGCGAACAATTCATGTAAATTATTCATGGTTTATGTTAAGGAGCTCTGTTCTTCACAGAATAATATTCCGTTCCAAAATAAAGATTACATGTCTGAGTTTCTTCACATTCTCTATCGCACCATTTCAAATGGTGTAAACTTGAGGGCAATCGAGCAAGATTTTGACCTTTTGAAATTTCATGATGAAAAATTAGCAAAGATTGTGAATTTCTACGATGTAAAAAACAAAACATGAAAATGACTCGTGAAAACACCAATGATGAACCG
The DNA here is from genome assembly GCA_027564615.1 of Psolus chitonoides. NCBI lineage: Eukaryota > Metazoa > Echinodermata > Holothuroidea > Dendrochirotida > Psolidae > Psolus > Psolus chitonoides. The sequence goes on from JAODUJ010254403.1 coordinate 4,867, forward strand.
CGATCTGTTCGCTAGGACTGCTGGTGAAAGGAACGATGGGATTGGTGTTCTGGACTGACTCGTCCTATTGGGGAATGGCATATAGTTAACCTTTCACCAGTGGTAATCCACGGTAATGGCGGACTTACATAACGTAATAAGTGTCATCATTTGTAGGTGAGCACTTAAGACCATCAAGGTGAACATTAAATGACTCGCCTCAATTAACGTGGCCGAGTTTAGGTGCTGCGAGAGCTATAGCTCGCCTTAAATATAAGGCCTGGTTCAATACATGACATATTCCTATAAACTTAAAGACATTCGGGGTCACACCCCTCTTCCCATGACCACGCGTCGCTCGTCACTGCGAGTTGCGACCACAAATTTTTAGCTAGCTAGAATTTCTGAGCTTAAGCTGCCTTTCAGCCATTGTCCCACACAATGCCCCTGTGTAATTAGAGCCGTGCGATAAAAAGTTAAAACAGCAACATTTTATAACAGCTGCAGTCTTGAAGTGAAATGAAAAGAATCTATGTAAATATTGTACAACAGCGAAGTTTACAGGAATTGCATTAGTTTGAATTCTGTTTTTCTTGTCGCTTCAATTTCTCTCTGAAATGTCGATTAGCACTATCAATTTCATGACAAAGCCTGGTCCATTCCTTATTCTCAACACGATCCGTATCCCTGGTTGTGCTAATTGGGCACAGATGGTATGTTATTACTCTAATCTTATTCAATTTATCTTGATCAAGTTTCTGGAAGCCGGATTTCCCTTGACAATTTTGAGTCTTCCTCTCCTCCTCGGTGAACATGAATTCAACGAGGGTGCGGACCAAAGCATCCCTATCGTCGAGTTTGCCTTGGTATTCTAGCAGCTGTCTCTTCTCTTGTGCTGAAAATGATTTCCAGTATTCAGTGAATTGGCGTGACTCATGTCCATCTGAAGGCAGATTTAGTTCACTTGTTGCAGCTTGGCCTTCATTTGTTGATTGACTTACTTGTACTCTAGACGTTCCGGGGGAAGTAACTACTGGTCTATGGCCATCAACATGCTGTGAACTGTTTTGAGGCATAGACGATGGCGGAGCGATGTAGCGAGAAAGGCTTTTTTGAAAATCATTCATAAGGGATTCTACTATTTCCTTCGACAAACAAGAAGTAGATGTCTGTCTATCCTGTTCTCGATAATTTGCAGTAGTAACTAAATCATTTGGTTTTTCTGATGTGGTTATTCGATTTTGGATATGAGAATCAGAAGGTTCTCGCATTTGTGTAAGTCGACTTGTTTCCACACTCCTTGTCTGCTGAACACCTGCGTGTGGTCTTGGCAACTGTAAAGCGGAGTTCTGGGGCGTCAATTCCTCAGATACTGTATCTGTCTCAACGATTCCTGGAACAAGTGGTACATTGCTGGAGTTAACGTTTCTGTGTTCTAGAGACAAACTATTTGGCGATAAATGTTGTGAATGCATGGGTATTGTTGTTATCGGAGAAACATGTGATGAACTTTGTGGAGTCGACTGTAGAGTGACATATCTGCCTAGACTTGCAGTGTCGTTATTGGTGGTATTTAGAAGGTCCATTAATGAGGTTGTGATTCTTTGTGATGTTTCCTCACTTCGGGTATAAGGAATATTTTCTTTTGGTACTAATGTTTGTTGAACACGGGAAGCATCTGGTGTGTTTAACTGAGCAACATGTTCTCTAACACTTGTTAAAACTGTTTCCTGTGGCATATGTGTAGATTGGGCCGATACACTACCTTGTTGCGTTGGTGTGGGTACATTTGTGACTGCCAATCGGATGGTGGTGTTGTCTGGTTGACCGAGTTGGGGTGAGTCTAGAGTAAAATCTGTTGACATTCCGATACCAGAATCTAATAGACTTACTTGGGGTGCATGTTGCACGTTTACCGTGTGTCCTGTGGTGTGGAATCCTGTTAGGGGTTGAGAAGTATGTCGAGTAGAGTTTGCGACTATTCCGGATAATCTTTGTGGTGAGACAGCTCGCCCAGGGTTCAATGGTGGTACGTACATGATCGGTGTTGGGGTGGAAACATTTTGCCCGGGTATTCTTTGTGGGGAGACAGCTGTCTGGAAGTTAAACGGTGATACCACGTTCGGCAATGGGGTGAAATACTGGAAAGGAGGTGGTAATGAAAGTAGAGGACGATGTTGATAATATGTGTTATGCGATGTCTGGTGAATAGCAGATTCCCCACTTGTCTCAGGAGCATATTGGTCTTGCGTAGATTTTCGATAATCAGTTTGCAAATGGATGTCTTCGTTAGATGAAGGTGTCTGTGAAAGGCAACAGAGAGTGACATTACTTTACTGCATTCAATACAATATGCAGTATTATTTATGCAAAAGACTCATTGAAAAATGTCTTTTTCTGGATTTCTACTTCTATCGCATGTTGCTATTTTATTATTATGAGCCAAACTGGATTGCCAAATCGCTGTGGTATAAAGGTGTATAAATTCGCCAAACTTCAGTGATTTCGCGAAAACTTAATGACCTGCATCGCGCTTTCAACTCAATGTTATCATATTTTGTAACAAATTAATTATATTATCACACGCTGTATTAGCGCGAGATCTTATCCACAGGCAGGGGCGTAACTCCTATGCGCTCTGGGGGGGGGACCCTCGGGCACCCGGGCTAAGAAGCACCCAGGCCTAGATACCCTTTGGACACAAGAATAATATAAAAGGGGATGGCACTGAGCAGTTTTTAGTAACTCTACATATCCCGAGCATGTGTGTACTATACGCTATTATCCCTGATGGTTGCCAGCCGCTCGTACTAGTTTTGTTTTAAAGAGAACCTAAAAATACCCTGAAAATGTTGGCTTGCTTCGCGCGCTGAATGGTTCTTCCCTGTTCCTCTTTCGTGATTTTGTTTCCTATAGGGTAAACTGGGGTAAAAATGCCTGATTTTCAAGTTTTTGTTAAATATCTCGGTACTGATAGTAGACACTAGGAAATACAGTAAATGTGTGTTTTTTGCGATACACGTCTCCTCCATTGTGTGCAAATATAATATCATGGTAATTATATTGATAAGGGGAATTTTTCCCCCTTTCGGGAAGGAAGTTTGGTGGGCGTTTTTACTCGGGTCTCGGGGTAAAAACGCCCGCCCTCATTTTTTTCAAAAAATGGCTATACCACAGGTTTCTAATATTGAGGGATACTAATGTACATCAAAATACAAATAACTGTTCAAACAGAGCTCTGTGTAATTAAATACAAACTCATTCATTTGGTATTTTTATGTGGATGTGGAACATTATCGTACATAATTCGCACACAACAAACCTGTACATGTATGCTTATAATACCGGCCAACATTGGAAAACCTATACATTCGGTTAATTAGTCTTATTATGGTGCTTGTCCATCGTAATCAATGATAACAGTCTCTTCATCACATCCGATCCTCACAAATCTCTTCATATCATCTAGTTCGTTTTTGGTGAGCTCTTTGGTGACTATTGAGCCCAATGTTAGCATGGACAAATTTATGACAGGTAGGACATCGGAACTTTCCCTGGACATGACTACAGTCAGCAGAACGCAGCTTTCTGTTTGTTCGCTTTGTTTCAGCATTTCGAATCCGTTCCCGCTCGAAGGAGGTTGTACCTTTATATACCTATACGCCATTTCTTTCTGTCACTAGCCAGTCCTTCCCAGGTAATGGTGGGTATGTTGCATTTCTTCAGTGAGGCCGTGTGTCTTTGTACCTCTTGTATTGGCCACCAACACGTCTCTTACGGTCTTACCCACAGCTAACTCAGCATAGAACAGTTTTGTAGGGAGCCTATCATCTGACATTCTTACCAGGTGGCCAGACCATCTTAGCTGGGCCTTGGTGATCATTGCTTTAATTCCAGAATTGAATTCAAGTCCTACACTAACAGACACACACACAGACAGACACACACACATTAAACCAAAAACAAAACCTACTCCGATTCCATCGGTGTAGGTAATAAGCCCTAAATAGTTTTGTTTGAACACATATTATCAATGGCTCATCCTGAACATTAAATGGTTCCTATCAATGTTAATTAGCGTGAAAACATCTTGGATTACTACACGATTGACGTAAGCAACCGCACCTCCCAAGCATACGCCATGATTTTGATAGAGTGCGCGATTTAACTACTCATTCCTATAACCTATACTGGATGGGCCTAATGAGGGCGCTGTGGCCGTAATAACCACCGCCGTCACAAGTACAAGAGATTAAGATCAGAATCGCACTTGCTACATCTTCACTAGCAAATATGAAGCCTATCTGGAGGGATAACAACATTACAATGCAAACAAGAATGAGTCTCCAGAGAACACTAATAACAAGTGGTCCTGTATGTATGATTGTGAAAATTGGACATTGAATGCTGAGATGGAAACGCAACTGAAATACATGCTTTCGAAATAAACAATATCCGGAGACTTCTCCAGATCCACTACAGTTTGCATACCACGAACAAGCAAGTTTGGCAAACAGTGGAGAGATTCGTGGGGGAACAGGAACCCCTCTTATCAGTCGAGAAAAGAAGGAAACTCCAGTGGTTCGGTCACGTAATTAGGCAGAGAACAGCCTGGCGAACACCGTATAGCAAGGAGGGACATATGTGGTACGAAGGCGAGGCAGACTGGTTAAAACCTGCAAAGACAACATTGAAAGTTGGACCGCGATGGAATTCAACCAGCTCATACGAAAAGCTGAAGATCGAGAATTGTGGAAAGCTTGTGTATTGTCATCTTGTCACCCCAACGGCCCCCAAGCTGTGGGATATAGATAAATAGATAGATAGATAGATAGATGCAGACAGTAGATAAATATTGGCCGCTATACTATATATATATATAATATTGGTTGAACCTAGTTTTTCAACTCGGATTCAGGTTCATTACATTAAGATGTATATAGCGCCATCTTCAGCCTAATACTTTGCACGTCAAAAGCTGAATTGCAGTTGTTGGTGAGCTTGTCATTGCTGCTATGCTTCGTTGTAGTGCGAGCAATTGACTTCGGGGTATTAGATTCATCGGATATGTTTCGGCACGGCTGTTCTGCAATGGTGATCGACTGGCTGCTAACACTTCTCTCATCATTTAGGAAAGTGGCAGGTTGAGAGTTTCCCTCATGTCCGTCGGATGGACCGCGATGTTAAATGGCGGTCCCGGGAGCAGGATGAGATTATAATAGTTACACGCCGGTCTCGTTAATCACTTAACAATATTGAAGAAGAAAAGGTGGACCTTCGCCGGTGTTTATCCATGATCACATAGCTTCAGGGTTCCTCGATCGATGAGCCATTAGTGGCTTCCTGAACCCGTATAATTATAATCAGGGGCCAGCAACACGTACAAAGTGGAGGGCACAACCGTCATTAAAGGGCACTACTGCTGTTCCATGGGGGGAGGGAAGG
>JAODUJ010254514.1:0-10289 GCA_027564615.1 Psolus chitonoides
TCAGGGGGCTGTTGTTTGGTCCCCTCCAAATTGCAGTTATGGGTCTCACCCATCCCCTGTACACTTTGTTAAAAAAAGACCATTTCATGTTTTTTGTTTTAAAAAATGTTGTCAGAATGTTTTCAGAAATGTCCCATATATAATTTTCAAGTTTAAATCCTTTAACATTGCTAATTAGTTTGCACGTTTTGTCGACAAATTGTAGGTTTTTCAAAGCTGAAAACTGATAAATGAGAGTTAGGGGTATAGACCATCCCTGTTTATTCTATGCTATTTGTTAGCCTATCAGATGAACAAATCAGTCAGCAGCAATGTCTGGACATTTTCTAGGTGAAGAAATGTGTAGTGTACATGTCAATGCAGAATATCACGGTTTGTCTCGTACGTCACGTTGTTTATTTTGATTATGTGAGAAGCATGGGATACAATAACAAAAATCTTCATACAAATTTGTTGTACATTATCATAAATTAGAACTTCACATGTTTATAATTGTGAAATCATAAAATAATGTACAGAAATTGTGAGGTGATTAAATATTTTGATTCTACCTAATTAGCACAAATAATTATTTTACAAAAGTAAAATATTTTCCATGATTGTTGGAAGGAACGGTGAATGAGTTCTCGCATAACAGATATTTGATAAGTAAAATGTATATGTAGCTGGATGTGCTATCGTATTTCAAATGTCGCGTACGTCACGCTCATAATAATATTTATGCAAATTAGCAACCTGTCATTCACTAAAAAGTAGGAAAATGAAATACAAATCTTGAAAATCAGAAACTTCAATCATTTAGCTTCAGAATTATACCACGTAGGCCTACTCCATACTCCAATGAATTTGAAAATATGACGTTAAAGGATAGAATAGCTTGGAACTGCCATGATATAAACCCATCAAGCTTGTCCATTAAAATGGACAAAAATAAAGTCGTTTCAAGTTGAAAATTCAGAAATGCTATTCCATTTCCATGGATTTTGTTTAAATTTGTCATTTTGAAGGATTGATATCTTCAGGACAGTGTATATTTTATGACGTAATTGTTTGTTGGTCATACAACAACATATAATTTTTCTCAAGTTATGCTCCTCTAAATATGCTATTTTGCCCTTTCAGTCTGCACATTGGACTGTTTTGAGGCTTTTCGGAGGTACTAAAAACTCGACTAAACATAATGTTACAATAGACCCACTTTGATTGCTAAAAAGTTTATGTTGGACAGCTATTTACATCTAATTTTGGGGTAACATAGATCTGGGTGTTTTCCGTTGTTTTTTATTTAATAATCCTCAAAGATTGTTATTTTGCATAGCATATAGCAAGTTATAATATCCTATAATATGTTTTTGTGCATTTCTGACCAATCTTTGAAAATGTTTTAATAGAAAACCAGGAAAAACAACCAACCAGGGGCGGACCCGGAATTGTCATCATCATGGGACCCCCAATGTATCGAAAAAGCAATCCCTGCCCTGGTAATAGCATATGAAGGCATATGAAGGGGCCCCTTGGCCCCCGACATAGGTGAGACCCCGAGAAATCTCCAGGTTTCGCGGTTGACCAGTCCGCCTCTGAAACAATCATTCCCATTCGTTCTTTTACAGAGAGGGAATACATAGATCTATGCTGCGACAAATAATTGGATTCTACCACCTGTCCCATATCAACTTTTTATCCGTCAAAGTTGGTCCGTTTTAACAGATTGAGCCCTAAACATTGGAAACACACAGCAACCCCAAATCCAGTCAGCATGGATAACTTTATACTAACAATACTTGAGCCCCCTTCTGCGATTAACCAACATACCACGGTTGGAGACAGACCCTATTTCCATCTTACCCTCGACCTCTCCCCTTCTGCGACTACCCACCAGACCATGGTTGGAGGCAGGCCCTATTTCCATCCTATCCTCGGCCTCGCCCACTTCTGCAATAAATCAACAGGCCGTGGTTAGAGGCATACCCTATTTCCATCCTACCCTCGGCCTCGCCCCTTCTGCGATTAACCAACAGACCATGGTTGGAGGCAGACCCTATTTCCATCCTATTCGCGGCCTCGCCCCCTTCTGCGGTTTCAAATACTGTAGGTCAGGGGTGTCAAACCTTTTGAAAAGAGGGTCCATATTGAATGACCGAAATGAGGGAGGGAGCCGCCCGAGTCAGCTATTCGCAGCAGGCTAGGGGTGCAGGGTACCGCCCAGGTCCCCTAGCCGAGTCCTGAGCTGATCCCTTGCCACGCGATTTGGTGCAATCTAGCTGCCTCAGATGATCCAATTTCAGCAGTAAATCCTTTATTTAAATTCTAAAACAAAAGCACATTGAAACAAAGTACATAAGTGCATGTATACTATGACTTTGAAACACCAACAACTATTATTTTAGCCACAGAGATTTAGTGCAATTTGATGAGATTTAGAGGAAAAACCATAGTGAGAAAAGTGGGGTATGAAGGCAGTCCTAATTTTAGTAAACGAAAAATATGCCTTTGCCTGCTACTATGAAAGGTATTTTTGCCAGAATGTTACGACATTCCAATTTCGTTTTTTTTACTTTAGTGATAGCGATTATATAGCTGATGAAATTTCAGGATGTTTAAAATCAGGGGTCCGTTTTAACCGGGTTCGCTTTACCGCTGGTGATGAATAAATGCCAGAAATGATTTCCATTTGTTGCTCCAAACATCTAGGCTACTTATTAAAAATAGAACCATCTGTTTTAGGACAGCACTACTTAGCATCACACATCTAGAGATGGTTAATTGCATGTGGGTGGTAAGACAGAGGGGTGTGGTGGGGACAATGGAGGGGGAGGAATTATATTCGCAAGCCGATGCATTTTGCCCCTAAGCATTGCTTGATTATTTTCCCTACTCCCACCACAATTTAAACCTGCAAATGCAGCTTAGTGATTTTACCATTGATAAAGGTACACGCAATTTCAACTTTTCAAACTGGAGTAAAACGGACATGGTTCGCTTTGACCCTTTTGCCAAAGGCCGTTTTGCCCCGTTTGAATTTGTTATAAAATACAAGTAAAAAGGTCACTGTTTGGTACCTAGTCATATCTAACCGTGTTCAATCGAGTGGAGTGAAACTATACAGAATTAAGAACTAGTAAACTAATTTTTTACCAATTTCTTGGGGGCAGGTTGGAAATTTTGCATAAGTTCAACCAACCTTTTTTGTTATAACGTGATTGAAAGCCACATTGAGGGTATTTGATTCCGCAACTCGGCTGGTAATTGTAGGCCATGACACCATCATAATTGTTCTGCTGTTTGGCACTACAACTCTTGGGAGGACTTAATTACTCCGAAACAACAGGAAAATATTTAGTGTCAGGATATATAGATCCACACGGCCTTTACACACGGGTTGGTGCGGCCGTCGATGATAATTAGTACATACAATCAGTACAGAATGTACTTCACACTATCCTTTCGGAGGACAGTCTCATTGCTCTAGCTCCGGATGCTCGGACTATTGTCAAGCTTCGTAGATGTGGTCCCCACTGCAGACTCAGAATGAGGCCACTACAATACTTACTAACTTACTTCACACCAGCATCCAGCGACATGACGTCCACAGTTCCGACAACGATCCACATCAAAACTCATCTCAACTGGTGGTAATAAACCCACAACTGGTCCGGCGGAAGACCTCTCAGAAACCACCGACCCGAAACCACAGTAACAACAGACGCCTCGTTACTAGGATGTGCGCTTGGTGCCAGCACAACACTGTGTCAAGAAGGTGGTCCTAAGAGGCGCTCTCAGTTATAGGGCCCTCAGAGAACTGTCACCCATGGTCGTAAACTGCTCGGTTACCGTCCTATCGGACAACTCAACGACAGTCTTGTACATCAACTGCCAGGGCGGAACTCTCTCCATCTCTGTGCCTGAAGATATGGGACCTATGGATGCGGTGCGTCAAGAACAACATCAATATTGAAGCATCTCACATCCATGGACCAGTCAACTCATTGGCGGGTGCCATATCACGGAACAAATTTATCCACATCGAGTGGTCCCTCGACAAGATTTAGTGCATCGTTCTATTCGATATTCTGGGGAAACCGTCAATAGACCTATTTGCATCAATAACAAACAGCAAGCTCCCAACCTACTGTTCAAGGAATCACGAGCCACAGGCGTGAACCACGAACGCATTCGCGATACCATGGACCAGATAGACACATACGCTTTTCCACCATTCCCGCTGATCCACATAGTATTGATGAAGATACAGGACTCCAACACAAGGATGTTACTCATTACTCCAATGTGGCCACGCAGACCATGGTTTCCTCTGCTGCTTCATCTCCTAACATAGCCACCACAAATTCTCCCCTAATGCCGAAGCTTCTTAGCCAGGACAAAGGGAGAATCCTACATCTTCGCCTAGAGCACCACAGATCAACTGCGTGGAGGACCCCCGGATTCGCCTCACAGCGGAAGGCTCTTCGGAAGATATATCAGAACTGACCTCAGGGTCCAGACGGACCTTGAGAGTTTATAATTCAAGACCTGACTGATACCAGAGATGGTGCCAATCCCAACAATCAGGATCCCAGTAATGTACCTGTAAAACACTTAGCAACATTTTTGAAACTTCTGTTCGACAAAGGCAAGCAACCTAAAACCATGAAGAACTACCGTTCAGTAAAAGCCTCAATCCAAAGTGTTTTTTTCTCTTTCAAATGGGTCCTCTCTGGGTAACAACACCTTCCTACCAGAAGATTGCCACCCTCTTCGTCCTTCAACGATTTGCTCACCTCCTTATCTAAAGAACCATATGAGCCTATGGAAAATTCGTCTTTGGAAGATCTAATACACGACACTTTTCCTGGTGGCCGCAGCCTCGGATGGGGGACGTAGCCGCCTATACGCCCTCACCACTGAACCGCCACATATCAGATTCGATCCACAAGAAGTGCGTATAATACCAGACCCAAAATTCATTCTAAAGAACCACACCCACATACATCCCGGGCGATGTATTCCCTCCAAAGATCAGGACGCATGGCCAGACAGTCGGAGCCCACGACATCAGGGGACAAGCGTCCTCCCAAGCACTGTTCGCAGGTGTTGCCATGGAGGACATACTCAGGGCGTTTGCCTGGGAAACCCTTTCAACATGCATTCCATGCTACCTCACAGACACCCTTCAGGCAGAAGCTTCTTTTGGTCAGGCTATACTCCGAGGACGTACGGGTCCACCAACTCGAGCCGATCAGCAATATAACAATGCTACTCAACGCTAATATAAGGGAATGTAGGTAAGCATTGGGAGCGCAGTAAATTCCTCCAAAACCTTACCTGGTTTGTGGATTTACTAGCGACCCACCCCCCCCCCCCCCCCCAACGCAATACCGGTCTCGCCAGCCATGCAATGGAGGACTACTTCTGCATTGATTCTGCATTGCAATTGGGTTCAAATTCTTGAAACTTCAGTAAGTGTTACATTTCTATACTTTAGAAGATGTTGCGAGATTTCCACACTTCATAGTGTTTCATCAACGATAAGCACTTCAAGTGTTCAAATCTAACGCTTTAAAAGTGTGTCCCCTCCCCCTCAGACAGTGGCGTAGCCAGAGGGGTGAAGGGGGGAAAGTGCCCCGCGCATACATTTTTGGGGACGAAATGGGGACGATGGCAAAGAAAATTATTGCTTTTTTGGCTTGTTTGAATGCTGAATCTTAAAATGAGGATGAAAATGCTGTGGCCCCCTAAAATGGGGACACGATTTGGTTTCCCTCACACTAAAAAGCTGGCTAAGCCACTGCTCTCGGAAAGCGTTGAATATAACACTTACGTGTTAAGTTCCTAGAGTGCATTACGTAGCTGTTAAAGAGCCATTGACCCTATATACCACGTCTGGGTCGCATGTGACCATACCTCTCTCCTTAGCCACGCTAACCTCAAAACTGCGAGTAGCGAAAGCAAACATCTAGCAGTGGTGTGCAGGGGCGCTTGGGCGTGAAGCTACCGGAATGTTGCGAACAAAAGGGGATATCTTAAGCCCCTTCTCGACCATTGTTGCACAAGTTCCCCCCTTCCCGATAACAGACGTGGGTTATATAGTTAAACTCCGGTCGATGAATCCTATGTACTTACCCAAATGAAGTAATCCCGAGTAAGAATTTGATCTGTTACTGTATAGCAGGTACAAAAGTCATCGTAGAACCGTTGTACACATTCACAGATATAACACATTTGTTATGGTCAGCGTTATTATCTCCCGTTCATTCTTTATTGGAATGGAAGTTACTCTTTAAAGAGTTGAAATTCAACCCCAAATATGAGTATGCTGTTCACTCCTGATATGGGTGACGGTCACTCTTTACTTAGAGTGAAATCTACTTCTTAAAGAGCTATAATTCAACTCTGAATTAGAGTTTAGGTTAACTCTTTGCTGAGAGTTGAATTTTATTTCCGAATATAGAGTTGATTCAACTCTAAGAGGAGTTGTCCCTAATACAACTCCAGCTAAGAGTTGAATTAGAGTGGAGTTCAGCCTGATGGCTTATAACTTACGCTTCACGTCGAGTGGCTATCCAATTTACATTTTGGTTAATTTTGATCTTTTTTTTCAATTTTGGAGAACAGGATGAAAACCCCTATACTAAGTAAGGACCGGATAGGAATCGATTCCGTGATGGGCGAAACACAACATCAGGGTTGCCAGACGTCGAACTGTCTATCCACGGCACCAGTGTTGAGCTGAGGATATGATCTGGTCAGCTTTCATCGGGATAGACCATGTAATTTTACTAATAATTAATTCTTTTTTCGTTTCAGCATCAAACGACTGTGATGTCTGCATTAAATGTCCCCACATTTGCCATAGTTACTGGTACTAGTCGCGGCATCGGTGAAGAGATCGCCATCCAGCGAGCCGATGAGTTCAGTGCTGATTCGTATATCTGCTTGGTAGCAAGGAACAAAGATGGCCTCGAAGATACAGCGCGAACTATAAAGAACATGGTCGGCTCAAGGGTGAGAGTGCCGTGCATTTCAGCCGATCTCTCGAATGAAGCGAATCTAATGGAGTTAAATGGATCACTTTATGGAGGCGTCGAAGACGTGTCCAAATTTGATCACGTCATCATCTGCCTCGCTTGCTGCCTCGCTTGGAGCGATAGGCAAATTCGTACGGGAATCGTACGAAAATGTTGAATACTTACGGGAATGTAACACGATAAACCTCACTGCCCCAAGGACTCTGACATATGGATTTCTGAAGATGTTTGACAACCAGACTAAACCAGATCTACGTTCAACGGTTGTCCATATAACTTATATTGCCTCGACAACGCCGTTCAAGGCCGCATCAGCTTACTGCATGGCAAAAGCTGCTCGTGAAATGTTGTTTGAGGTTTCGGCTCTCGGGGAGCCAAACGTCGGAATTTTGAGTTATGATCCTGGTTTTGTCGAGACCGACCTGTTCTAGGAAGTAGTACAATGTCCCGACGAAGATCTTCACTTGCAGTTTTCTGCCATCGAGAAGCAGGAATATTTTTTGGAGACGGCACGATCTGCAAAAGCTTTGATACAGTCTCTGGGAGAGGATACATATAAGTGGTGCACTGGTCAAATGTTACGACGAGTTAGGTAATCCGCTTGCCCTATAAATATTTTTGCTTTTGTACCACTTTAAAGAAATGGACCAAACATTTGAATATTCATTTTTTTTTCATTAATTAATTCATTTATTTTTTTCCACATGTAATATACAATATACAGAAGTTGAATTAACAGAATATATACATCGTGGAGGGAAGTGTACTTGAAAACTCTAGAGGGCTTATCATAGAAAGTTACACTCCCCTAAGAAAAATATCAACAACATAACTAATTAGTTTAATTCACCCCTAAACAGGCACCCCAACCCTAAATCACTATGATATATGACAGTAATATAATTAAATAGCAACGTTTTAAAGACTTGAACATACTTTTTTGGAAATGGGATACAGTTTCACGTAATTTTATTTCATTCGGCAGTTTGTTCAAAATTGTATTTGATCTGTACTATGGACTAAGGTGACATCGAGAAATTCAATAAGGTACAAGAAGATCATCAGCCTGTCTAGTGGTATAATTATGGACTAAATTATTTCTTGTATAAAATGAATCAAAATTTGCAGGTAAAAGGCCATTTAAGCATCGAAAGGTGAATGTAGCAATATTTGAAGTGATCACATCGTTCAATTCGAGAATATGTAAGGATGCAAACATTGGATCAGTATAAGTACGTGGTAGTGCTAAAGTGATATTTCGTATGGCAAGATTCTGTAATGTACAAAGTGGTTTCAATCGGGAATTAAAAGTACCTGACCATATAGTTGAATAGTATGAAAAATGGGGAAAATTTAAAACCGAAATATATCAGAATTTTATGGGGAAGGGTATATTTCAACTTAGACATTACACCAATCCCTTTATAGACCTATTTAGCAATATGAGAGATATGATCACTCCTAGTTAAAGGTGAATCTATAAAAACACCAAGAAACTTTATGCTATCAACTTTACTTGCAGGTTTACCATCCATTGATATATGAACGTTCCGGTTCTTAGCATTGAAAACCATAAATTTAGTTTTATTTACTTTAGGGGAAAGTTTGTTAGCGGTTCACCAGGAATTATATTTACTAAGTTCCTCACAAACAAGTTTTTCCAAATTATTTGCATGGTCACCAGTGAAGAATATATGTTTGTATCATCAGCGAAGAGCACCAATGAACATTTTTTGGAAACTTCAGAAATGTCATTGATATATACTATGAACAACAATGGTCCTAATATGGAACCTTGTGGTGAGGGGGGTTGATAATTGTTCATTAAAATTTTCTATTGGATAAATAATTTGCAAACCAAGAATTTGCAACGCCTCTAATAAATCAATTTGACAGCTTCGACAATAAAATACTATGATCAATTGTGTCAAAAGCCTTGGATGGGTCAAGGAAGACACCAATAGCTTGTTGTTTCAGATCGATGGCGTTGTAAAGTTGATATTCAACATCAGTTAATGCTAACTCTGTGGAATAACCAGGACAGAAACCATACTGGCAACTACTTAATATGTTGTGTGTATCTAGACTTTATATGGACGGTCAAACATAATCCGTTCTAATAGTTTCGAGAAACAAGAAGGAATAGAGATTGGACGATAGTTACTAGCATCTTCCTTCTCCTCTTTCTTGAATACAAATATTACTTTAGCTATTTTAAGCTGATCTGGAAATATTCCAGTATCAAGGGAAAGATTAAAGATATGTGTAAGAGGTTTCAAACTAAATGGGATTACAGACTTGACTATACCTGGTCTAAAATTATCAAAACCGGCACTTTTGTTTGGTTTAAATGCTGTTTTAGCTATTTTGGCTACTTCATCTTCACAAATAGGAAAGAGAAACAAGGAATATGAATTTGGATTACCAGTATACATGTTTGCGGAAAGAGAAGAATTAATGTCATGCTCACGTAGGGAAAGATATTCAGATATCCTATTGAAGTTTTTGTTCAAGCTACGACTATTAGGGTGAAATAAATCAAACCCAGAGGAACGCACTACATTGAATTCATTTATGTTATAATATTTGCAAGTATTTGTGTCAGTATCATTATCACAAAGGTCAGTATCATTATCACTAAGGTTTTGATTATTTGTATCTGGATGATCAGTCAAAAAATGTTCCATTATATCTCGGTCATCTGAGAGAGTTGAAATGAAATCATCATTATTTAAAGAAGAAAAGGAACTTTAAGATTCTTAGCACCAAGAAAAGAATTTCCAGGATTATTTGAACCAATTATCATAGTATCGACGTATACTCATCATATGTATCAATTCTGCGAAAACACTTCATACCGATCGTTTATCTAATGAAAATTGTAGTAAAGACATGGGGGAATTAAAAAACCATCACTTAGAGAGTGCATATACCTACACAGACCGACACCAATAAGCCTTGGCCACAACCACAAATGATAGTTTTACTACCAGCATTTTACCACACACTACTGCTACAAAATCACAAACTGTATTCAGACCCCCCTCGCCCCCCTACTATATAGCAAAACTACTACTCACAGGTCCATGACTCCAATCCAAAACCTGGTCGACTTAGCTCCACAAAGAAAACGACAACACGGGCATCACTAAATTACTACGTGCTGAAACAAACAGAACCCGTTGGCCATATGGGTCATTTTATGAAAACACCAAAAGTGTTTCTTCTCCTACAGAGCCCACACGCCGGCTCCACACACACATG
>JAODUJ010254624.1:0-10289 GCA_027564615.1 Psolus chitonoides
TCGAACATGCATGTTCGACTTATCATGTTTACAACCAAAGCGTCACACACATACATACATACATACATACATACATACATACATATATGAACAATTTATAGCATATATAACTACAGTAATATAACAATGGTATCATAGATACAAGCGGTATTCACATCACAATACAATAAGCATACCTAAATGAAGAAGCAAAAGTGAAGTGCACCCAAACAGCAAATAATTACCATGTGGGGAAGGCAACTGAGCAATACGTCAGCACTTGAGACCCAAATGCCACCAACGCGGCCAAATGTTTTGGCGCGTTTCTTCCAAACAATATTGGAGCCAATGCCCGCACTGATACTCAGGTATTTGGCGATGGCCTTACTCCTGCTGTTACAGAAACCCAGCATCTTTAGGCAGGGAGTAACTCGTTTGTGGATACTTCCTAGACTACCAATTATGAACACAATAGTTTTAAATGAGTACGGGATGTCTAATGTGATCAGTTCATTCAGAAGTTGGTAGTTGTTAAATTTTACATTGTTACAGGTATTGATAAAAGCATCAAATGGGCAGGAAATCTCAACAATGAAAGCCTTCCTGATTTGGCGATCACAAATAAGAAGATTAGGTTTCTGTGATGAAGGCAATTAAAATCAGTTTGACTACCAAGCATGTCACCTGTTGTGACCTGATTACTAAAGATAATATAATAATATTGTAATATGCATGCGAAGAAACAAATAAATCAAATCAAATATCAAAAAGATATTGACATTTGATTTGAATTCATTTTTTTTGTTTTTTCACGTGCATATATACATTGTGAAAGGAAGTCTCCACATTGGAATGCAGTTTCATGATTTCGCCTCTAATATAAGATATATTTCTGTCATGTCTAGCAATATAATTATGGGAAACCCTATCACATAAGTTATTGCAAATGTTACATTGTTTTGGATATGTATTTAGGTAGTATTTACATACATACACACATACATACATACATACATACATACATACATATACATACATACACATACGCCAGCATGACTGCATAGGTTCCTTTCGACTTCGTCAGCAAGGAAACAAAAAGTATTTACTTGCAGTTCAACATCGGCACAGTCGGTGGCGAATCGTACTCATAGACAGTACAAGATGGGTTTTAATGACTTGCTCTGTAAAAAGAAATGCGTAAGTCTGGAGTTTAAGCCTCCCTGGTAGTGTATTTGTTTACCAATCTTATTTTCAGAAATTTGAAATTGTCCACATAGAGAACGGTTTTCCATGAGTTCCCTAGTAGCACAGTCGGTTAGCGCGTCGTACTTATGGACAGTACAAGACGGGTTATAATGATTCGCTCTGTATACAGAAATGCGAAGGTCGGGAGTTCGATCCGCCCCTGGGGAATGTTTTGCATTTCACCATTGTTAGTGTAGAAGTTTCATTCCATCATTGCATTTGAAGATGCTACGTTTTCCCTCAAATATTTTAAGATATATTATATTGGCGTGGTGCGTTTACAAGGTTGTTAGTATTTGACCTATACTGACCTCAGATGACCTCTGACTTCTCCCTAAAACTTATACGGGTCGTGTATTCATTATGGGGAACATACACATCAAGTATGAACTTGATCTGACCAGAAATGTTCCACTTATCATGTTTAAAAGCAACGCGTCACACATACTACATACATACATACATACATATACACATAAATGCATGCATGCATACATACATACATGCATATACATTGCCTACATACATACATATACGCCAGCATGACTGCATATATTCCTTTCGACTCCGTCAACAAGGTATCAAAAAGTATTTACTTGCAAATGACCATTAGCACAATCGGTAGCGAATCGTTCCCAACTCATGGACAGTACAAGATGGGTTATAGTGACCTCTACTGACCTCAGATTACCTCTGACCTCTCCTAAAAACAGTACAGATCATGTACTTATTAGGTGAAGCATATACACACCAAGTATGGAACTTGATTCGAACATGCATGTTCGACTTATCATGTTTACAACCAAAGCGTCACACACATACATACATACATACATACATACATATATGAACAATGTATAGCATATATAACCACAGTGATATAACAATGGTATCATAAATACAAGCGGTATTCGCATCACAATGCAATAAGCATACCTAAATGAAGAAGCAAAAAGTGAAGTGCACTCAAACAGCAAATAATTACCATGTGGGAAAGGCAACTGAGCAATACGTCAGCACTCGAGGCCTAAATGCCACCAACGCGGTTAAATGTTTTGGCGCGTTTCTTCCAAACAATATTGGAGCCAATGGCCGCACTGATACTCAGGTATTTGGCGATGGCCTTACTCCTGCTCTTACAGAAACCCAGCATCTTTAGGCAGGAAGTAACTCGTGTGTGGATACTTCCTAGACTACCAATTATAAACACAATAGTTTTACATGAGTACGGGGTGTCTAATGTGATCAGTTCATTCAGAGGTTGGTAGTTGTTAAATTTTGCATTGTACCAGGTATTGATAAAAGCATCAAATGGGCAGGAAATCTCAAAAGTGAAAGCCTTCCTGATTTGGCGATCACAAATACGAAGATTAGGTTTCTGTGATGAACTGAAGGCAAATAAAATCAGTTTGACTACCAAGCATGTCACCTGTTATGACCTGATTACTAAAGATATTGACATTTGATTTGATTTGAATTGATTTATTTTGTTTCTTCAAGTGCATATATACGTACATTGTGAAAGGAAGTCTCCTAAAAATCACAATCGGCCTAACAAAGTAGTAGACTCCCTGCAAAAAGAAAAGAAAATAGTTATACATATATAAAATATATCAAAGATAAATCGATAGTACTATTTAAATTAGTAATCTTATATTATGTCTTGAATTAAATATTTTGTTAATGTTCTGCTCGACAGTTTGCTCTTAATCATTTCTGTAACATAATTAAATGTTTGTATTGCACATTTTCGTAAGCTAAACATCCCTATTGTAGTTTCAAATTAATAATAATGAGCATTGTTAGCATGTCTAATATTAGAAGTATGTAAATACCTGTTACTAATTAAATCATTATTGAATGCGTTAGGTTGACATTCCACGCCTTGTAAGTAAATGTTGCGAGATTTACTCGGAATATGTCGTTAATCTTCAATAAATTGTGATTTTTAAGAAGAGGTCTGGTGTGATCACGAGGTGCAGCATGGGAAATAAAGCGAATGGCTTTCTTTTGTAGATTTGTAAGAGGATAAAGATTGCTGTCACGAGTACCAGACCAAATAACGGAACAATAAGATATATGTGGAACCACCAACGTTTGATAACATAAAATCTGGTAAAAAGTATTTCAATTTAAATAAAATTCCAATATGTTTTGCAAACTTGCGAGAGACCACTGAAATGTGATCACACTAGGAAAGTTTATGGTCGATATGAACACCTAGAAACTTAGTTATATAAACTTGTCTGATAATTTTACTTTCCATGATGATGCCATTATTCCAAATAAAATTTCGAGTAGTATTAAATGCTATGTAATTTGTTTTGTCTATATTGAGGGATAGTCTATTAGCGGCTAACCAGTCATTACATTTATTGGTTCTGAAAAAACTTTGGTATGAATAGAATTAACATTAACATCCGACTCAAAAAAGATATTGGTGTCGTCGGCAAATAAGGGGATGTTAGCAATTTCAGAAACATGACAGATGTCATTGACATAAAAAATGAATAGTAATGGGCTTAACATTGAACCTTGTAAACATCACATTTTATCCCTGCAAGTTGTGAATGTGTATTTTTGTAGAAGGTATATTGAGAATATAACATTCTATCCAGTTTAGTGTAGTTCCTCTAACGCCATGGTGATGCAGTTTACTTACAATATTCTATGATCGATAGTGTCAAAAGCTTTGAGAAGATCACCCCAATGCAAGTTTTATTATTGTCTAAACTGGTAGACAATTTGCCATTGGCATCTGCCAATGCCAGCCCAGTTGAATCAGCCGACTGTTCCGACATTTCACATGTGTTAGGAATTAAACACTTTTGCCAGTAGTTAACGGTGGAGGCTATGGACATCGGGTGGTTGAATGATCTGGTCGAAATTCATATTGTTCATTGCATAAAATATCATTGCGAAAATTTAAAATGCGATTAAACAAGAGTCTCTCAACAATTTTTGAAAAACATGAAAGCAATGAAATGGGTCTGTAGTTTTCATATAAATTTGCGTCACCTTTCTTGAAAATAGAGATAACCTTTGCAATTTTCAACGAAACTGGAAAAGTTCCAGTATTGAACGATATGTTGCAGATATGGGTCAGTGGTTTAGTGATACAAGGAATAATGTGCCTAATAATGCCTGGCCTAAAATCATCATATCCTGCTGCTCTGTTAGGTTTTAGACAAGTTGTCGCTACTTTCACGGCAGGAGTTCCTCTTCACATACAGGATATGTAAAGATAGAATTGTTGTTAGCATTATTATGCATAAACTCATGATGCGACTTTTTGTTCGTGATTTCGTCAACCAGCGAAGGACCTAGATTAATAAAGAAGTTATTGAAATCATTTGCTATGTCATTATCATTGTTAGTCTCGTGATCGCCATTTTTGAAAGAAACAGGAAATGACGATTGTTTACGATCATTGTGAAGAATTTCGTTCATAGTAGTCCACGTATCTTTCGAATTATTTCTAGCTTTATAAAATGTATTGTTAAAATGTAATCTTTTAGAGAATCTAATGACATGATTAAGCTTATTAAGATAAGCTTGAAAATGAATTCCTCTTACCCCGGAGTACTTTGGGGAATCCCATTAACGGGAGTGACGTCATTAGCGCCAAGGTGCCCATGATGATGAAACCGATCCACCAGTTACCAATCCACAGTGGACTGTTAGGTGTGATGTCAAGGCTGTGGAAAAACATCAGCAAATTATTATTAATCACCTGACAGAAAAATATTTGATTATTATCAATCATACATAAACTCTTGCGCGATCTGCCTACACACTTCAGTGTGTAGAAAGTCATTTAAAACCAGTTTTGAATCCACGATTAAAGACCGGCGATCAAATATATCAATGTTTGTGAAGAGAACAATTTCTAGTGTTTTGGTAAAGTCGGCATACCGTGTATGGGGTTAAGGTCACTTCACACTACACGCAGCGCGGCGCCGTGCAGCGCTGCGCTGCCAAAGAAAAAGAAGCAATGTTATTACGTATGTCCTTTAACAACTACGCACAGCGCCGTTTCAACTTTTGTCGGGTGCGGCGGCGCGACTTTTTCGAGTGACCAATCATTGCCCCTTATTAGATTACATGACTATCGCGTGAGCATCGAAGAAAAAGTCGCCTCTAGTGTGAAAGCAAAATACCGCGTCCCAACATTTTTCATCGCGCCGCACGGCGCGGCGCAGCGTCGCGTGTAGTGTGAAACGGCTTTTATGGTGTTAGGAAAATTGCTGCTTGAACAGTGAAAAATGAGAAAATGACAGATTTTATATATTTCGGGAATCAAAATGAAGGATATGAACGGATGTAATGATCAGATGACCCGAGCCTTTGTTTGCGAAATAAGACCCACTATTATGACATCTTCCCGGTCTTAAAGGTCATTTCACACTGCACGCCGCGCTGCGCTGCGCTGCAAAAAATTGAAGTAATGTTATTACTTATGTCCTTTGACACTGCACGCCGCCCCGAGCGATGCCGCGCCGCGCGACGCCGCGCTGCAAAATCAAGTTGAACAAGTTTCAACTTTTGCGGCGTGCGGCGGCGCGACTGTTTCGAGTAACCAATCATTGCCCTTTGTTAAATTACATGACTATAGGAGGGTAAACGTGAAAATGATGGAAATCGCGTAGGCGATGGAGAAAGTCGCCTTTAGTGTGAAAGCAAAATATCGCGTCCGAACATTTTTTTATCGCGTCGCGCAGCATGGCGCAGCGAGCATGGCGCAGCGCGGCGTTGCGCGTATAGTGTAAACAGGCGTTTATTCGGAAACGAAGGCTTGCACATCAGATCATTATTCCTTGAATGGAATCATTCATAATTATTATTTTATCATTATTAGGATCTGCCAGTTGGGCAGTTATGCAAACTGATCTACATGGGCCTGCTAAAGGGTAATACCAAGCCTGTGGAAATTATCTAACAGTAAATAATTTGTAATTATCAAGCGATTATCAAATAATTGACATTTTATAATTATCAAGCGAAATAATCATCACAAAAAACGCCTTTTTTCAAAGGAAATCTCACCATTGGGGCAAATTATGTTATGTCATCGGACATCAGAATATGGCCCACAGTATGCATCAGATTGCAGGCTTGGATATTTCAAAATTTTCTGGGGGACAATTCCCCAGAACCCTAGCACTGGCGTGCCTAAGGCACGCGTTGCTGATGAGCGCCGGGGCCATGGCCACACCACCTCTGGGCTCAGTCGGGGGAATTTGAAGAAAACACAAATAGTGAAAATTGGGGGAAAAGGGGCGCCAGTCGGGGGAATTGGGTAGCCTGCTTGGCCCCACCACCACTGACATTGTGTGGATCCTGCGCACGCCACTGATCCCCCCGTTTTCAAATTTCTGGATTGGCCACTGTCCATTTATTGGTGTTCAACTGGGAACGCGCTTTGAGCATGCTGTACTTTTCACATTTTGATCTCCCCACACTTCATACTCTAGAGCAGGGGTGGCCACGATTTTTGAGTCTAAGGGCCACAATCCACCACATTGCTCATTACAAATTATATAACGGCCACACACTGCAAGCACAAGCAGCCGCATAGGACATTAGACGGGCCGCATTCGGCCCGCAGGCATGCATGTTGGCCACCCCTACTCTTGGGCCACACTATTGACTATACGTACGTGTCTGTGTCTACACTAAGATCCGTGTACATCTCTAGTATGACTCCACCAAACATATAGCCAAACCCAATGCCTATAGATATCGTCAGCTGTGAAATGGCTGGAAAATTAACATTAATAAAACTTCGTAAATTGCATAATTATTAACGTATATATATTGGAGGTGGCCATGGACATGTCCCCTTGAATGATAGCAATTGTCTCGTTAAGTCCAAATCATGCACGGGGTCAAGTGGCGGCTCCAGGAATTCACTCGAAGGGGTCGGGGGGGGGGGGGGGGGGCGGGGGGTTCGCACAATACCGAAATATAGGTACACACTCAAATATTGGTTTACAATCAATATATTGGTGAATATCTATATATCAGTCAAATATCGATATATCCTATCTGTGTATTACCTAATTATTAGAATGGTTACAGAAAAAATCCATTATTGCATACCGACGAACCAACAACAGTGCACTTACCACTAAATATACATTGCGCGCTGAAAATGTGGGGGGTTTGGTTTAACACATTGATCATTCTAAGAACGCTTATTCTTTAATTCTGCTCTATCAAGTGCTCTTTATTTGTCTGTGGTGGGAAAATAAAAACATTTTTTTTGCAAATTGGTCGGGGGGTGCGGTCTCCCGGGCCCCTCCCTGTGTATGCCCCTGGGATCGAAGCACACTGTACGCATATCGCAGGATATACGTGTGTGACACAATGTCGAACTAAGTATAAACGGAAAGTTAGAGACAAAATTGTGTTACCTTTTAAACCGAAAATGTCATTAACCCTTAATAACCACATACAATTTTCCAATGTCTTTCAGATGTCACTGTAGCCTAGGCTACATTTTGATCGCCCAGATACACCGAGGTAGCCCACATTGGCAGTTGGCACCAGTTTGAGAACGAACATTGTCATCATACACATACATGTCCTGTCCTGTCATCATCATGTCGTGTATGTAGAGTGCGCAGACGTAGGCCTACCCCGACCCCTGTACGATTTGGCCTTCCGTAAATAACCAGAGCGTATCCGGGGGGGGGGGGGGGGGCTCAGTACCCCCTTCCAACATTTTTGTTGGTTTTTCCTCCGGAACAATAAAGAGGGCTATAGAAAGGGAAAAATTGGTCAAGAAAGTGAGGAATTCAATAACAAAATATATATAAAAGAACTCAGCACGCCTGGCTCGCAATTGATAGCAGGAGTAATTTCATAATATTGTCGGTTCATTGGTGTGCAATGCTGCACCTTTTCTGTGAACATTTAAGCATGGATATTTAACAATATATAGATAACTAACTTATATATCAATATTTACCGACATATCGATTTTAATTCGATATTTTAATGTGTACCGATGTTTCGGTTTTTACGATCTTTTCCTTCCCCCTACTAATGACCACCCCAAACTGTCAATGGAACACTGACGTTTAGGCTATGCTTACCGTACTGATTAACTTTAAAGGTACTTACAGTGTTCGATTGGTCTGCAAGTAAAAGCATCCAAGTCTACTCATTCTTCTAATATATTTTGAAAGTAAATTCAAGTTAATTACCTGTAATGATTCTTATTTCCCCTCAAATTATTTCAAAAAAGAGAAATTAGGAACTAATTTTACTGATTTCAATTTTTGTGTAATCGGCTGCTTCTTATGGACATGCCAATCGTACTTGGTAACAATTCCATGCATCCAGATTGATTGTAAACACACAGATATCCATCAGCTAGGACCAATTCAGTAGGCTACACTGTGTGTGTACAGTAAAACGTGTGCTGTGCCCTTGATGTGTTTAGTATGTACTGTACCGCTGCGAATACGAATGCATATCAAGCAACCATGACGTCTCAATTTGGCACTTGCACTGATCAACTGAACGTTTACGGTCTCCGCGCTACATAATTTCTGCATTTTGGAGCTTGTGGAGGCTCCAAATCTGATAAGAAATGTTTTGTGTATATCATCATGTCACTGAATCCCCACCTTGTTATCTTGAAACCTATACATTTGTGGTCACTGATTATAATCGGAGCTTCGAACCTTACGGTACGTACTGTAGTATGCATTACGCTAGGCCTAGACCACATGTGCATTGTAGGCCGTAGGCCTATATTGTTAGTATTACATAGCAGCAATCAACCGGACTAATGTTGTATAGATAGTGGTTGCGTTTCTAGCAGAGCGGAACATGTAATAGGCTAGATTCATTCTGAGTTAATTATCTGTGTTGTATTGCAACATATTATTGGAAGTGCCGTTGTATCGTAATTCAAAAAGTTTGTGAATACCTCTCCAAATTCATCGATTACGCTCAATATTCCTGGCCAAATCGAATTGAAAATGTAATTAACCGTAGTTTTATGCATCGTGCATGTCAACATTAGTGGATTGTTCAGTTTTGGTAACAGAAATAAACACTGTAAGTTCTTTAAAGTTGAGGAAGGCTACATTTCGAAACTGACAGACTTACCGAGGTACATGGGCACCAGTTGAGCGCGGACATTCTCATACACGTATGTAGGTCCATGTGTGTAGAGTGGGCATGCTCCGATTCCGTGCAGGATTTGACCTACAATAAAGTACCAGTACAGCCCACTCAGACTGCCTTCTGTCTGCGTGTCGCATTTACCCGCAGTCTCGTTCACTCGACATATTTCCCCATCCTCTAGAATCTGAAGTTAAAAAATAATAATATAAAACCGTATTTTAAAAGAAAACGAAACTTTACGGAATATGAAGCCGTTGTATGATAAACTTCTCCCCAAGTGTATATGATAAATAAGAAGATCTTGTTTCAATCCTGAATTACACGCGTTCGAAACTCAAGACAGGGGGTTACCATTTGTTTCTGATATAAATGAAACAGACTTGAGTATGTCAAACTGTGATGTTACATGCACCCTGATAACAAGACTTGTAATGTATAATAGCCTACTTTGTTTTCCATACCTAATTTTAGTGTGCAGTGATAGCCGATTTGTGCAGTGAAAAACTGAATATGTGCAGTGATAAATGAAAATAGGTGCAGTGATAAAAGTGTGTGTCTAACTGTCATATACGAATATTAAATTATGAACTTGACAATCAGTACTTCATCACACAACTGAACTCTGAACGGACGTCCACACTCCACCAATCCCAGGCTCAAACTGTCAAACACATGGTAACACCAAAAAACATGCGTTGCTTGCTCTCTACTACTCCCCCTGACATTGATGAGCTCGTTTGCAAAAAACAAAACAGGCTCAGCCATCACACTGAGTGCCTGCTGATTTTATTAATGAAGTAGTTCATTGACTGTTTGCTTGCTTATATTTTAGGGGAGCGGTACATCTAGCAGCTGATGTGCAGAACTTACAAGGTATTTTCCTATTGGATGTTTGTATTGTATGGTATCGATTGTACTCTTTG
>JAODUJ010254735.1:0-10289 GCA_027564615.1 Psolus chitonoides
TAACACAGTAGTGTGTGCACAGCACTTTACTCTCAACCTATCTTATGTTGTATCATGTCATATCATATCGCAGTTGTATGTACAGCACATTACTCTCAACCTATCCTATGTTGTAACATTTCATATCCTGTCGCAGTTGTGTGTACAGCACATTACTCTCAACCTATCTCATGTTGTATCATGTAATATCATATCGTAACACAGTAGTGTGTGCACAGCACTTTACTCTCAACCTATCTTATGTTGTATCATGTCATATCATATCGCAGTTGTGTGTACAGCACATTACTCTCAGCCTATCCTATGTTGTATCATTTCATATCCTGTCGCAGTTGTGTGTACAGCACATTACTCTCAACCTATCTTATGTTGTATCATGTCATATCATATCGTAACACAGCAGTTGTGTGCACAGCACTTTACTCTCAACCTATCTTATGTTGTATCGTGTCGTATCGCAGTTGTGTGTACTGGCACTGGTGGCTTCTTTCTTCTTGTTACCCTTTAACAAAAGCCTACTTACCATAAATTCTCTATTCCCAAACATTTGAATTTCAAATAATGCCATGATTCTTGCAGCAGTAACCTTCTGAAGGTAACATTATTTATGGGATTGTCTCAGGATAATAAATGATTTCATTAACAAATAACAACATATTATCATCCTCTCCTTGGCTTAAGTTAAATGTAGTCCTACTGAGCCCCACAAAATCAATACAAAAATTAATTCATATTATTGAAAAGACAAAATGATATCAAACATCAATACGTCTTCGTCAATGTAGACATGCTGAAACCTCAATGAACTCTTTAAACAATTCAAATTAATTTTGACCTTCCAAAAATTATATGATGAAGATTGTAATAAATAAATTTACGATTTTTTCACCGCTAGCCAACTGGCCACAGGGAATGCTGTACCACAGAATGTCATTTCCTAAAGGAATTCATAAATTGCTTTCTGATTTACTGAGGAGAAGCAAATCACCATTAATTTTTGTTATAATTTGTGTCCAACCACAATGCACCTACAACAGTCATATCCCTTTGAGGAGTTTGTCGCAGTAACCATACAGATACAGAACCCTTGTGTGATCTGCCTACACACTTCATTGTGTAGAACATAATTTAAGGGCCGGTTTTAAATCCACGATTAGAGAACGGCTGTCAACTGCTCCATTGTTGGTCAGGAAAATCCACTACAACTAATTTGTTGTGTCATAAACGATACGCGAACATCTTTGATGCTTCTGTAAGGTTAGGAGGATTGCTGACTGATCATGAAAACATGCGAAAACAACAAATTTTATATACTTTTCGCCTCGGTCCGGTCAAACCCTCTGTTATGACGTCATCCCGCTCTTAAATTCACAACAGAGGGCAGTACATCCGGTCATTATTCTCTAAATCATGATTATATGTGAAACTAATCAACATATTAACAAACTAAGGTACAATAATATATTAACAGCATTCTTTGTACAATGGAAACAATTTACATAATGTACACTACCCCATTATATGACAATAAATTTCTGAACCTTCCACAACATATTTATCTCCAGGTAATCCATTATAACCAAATTCTCGCTAAAAATAATGGTATGGTACTTTGTAACACTCCCGAGTTGGAGTACCAGTGCACAGGTGAGATCCCCACAGGTCCCATACCATCGTTCAATGCTGAGCACCGAGCACACAATGGCAGTGGGTACCATTTTCAAGTCTTTGGTATTCGAATTGATATTTACGGGTTCAGGAAGCCACTAAAGGCTCATCGAGGAACCCTGACCATGTGATCATGGATGAACACCGGTGAAGGCTCGCCTTCTCTTCTTGAATAGTGTTCAGAGGGCAACAAGGCAGGCGTGTAACCATACAATCCCATCCTGCTCCCAGGTCCGCCATTTAATGTCCCCATCCGAGGGACGCGAGTGAAACTTTCAGCCTTTAGCCACTTTCTCCAAAGGCTGAAGTTTAGAACTTTACGGGTTTAGGAAGCCATCATGGCTCATCTAGGAACCCTGAAGCGTGATCAAGGATAAACACTGGCATCAGCTTTCTCTTCTCGAGAGTTCAGAGAGTAACGAGGCAGGCGTGTACAATCACAATCCCATCCTGTGACCAACATTCAACATCCCCATCCGACAGAGGTGAGTGCACCCTCAGCGTTTAGCCACTCTCCTAACTGCTGAGAGAGGTGGTAGCAACTTGCCTATCATCACTGCAGAGCAGCCGTGCGGAATCATTCCAATGAACATAATTTCCTGAAGCGAATCACCCCATTGCAAACAAATCGAAAATGCAAAACCATCAACAACTGCAGAACAGCTTATAATGAGCTAGCATCTAGCCCGAGCCTGGATTCGAAAATGGGCCACTGGAGTGAAAGCGGTCACTCAGTCCACTACACCATGCAACCCCCCGAAAGGGTTGGTAGCAACATCCTCACTGCTCTGCAGCTGTGCCCAAACATCCATTGAACCCCAAAATTAATCACTTCCTACTACAACGAAACGAGAAATTGTGAGACCTACAGAACAGCTTTTGACCAGCCAGGCAAGAGGTGGGATTGAACCCGGGACCAGCTTGTCCCCCCCCCCCCTTCTGGTAGACTTGGCTGGTATGTTCATCTGAGAGTTTTTTCCCTTGATTGATACAGGACCTCTCCTCATTCTCAGGTCATGTTTTGCTGTACTTGCTGTTTCTCCATTATGCCTCTAGCTTTTTCTTCTAATTGATGTTCTTCTTGAAGGCTCTGCTGGTATTTTCATCACAATAGATTTTTTCCCCTTAGTTGATATTGGGCCTCTCCTCGTTCTAAGGACCTCTGAAGTAAACAGAAGTCTCAATTTTCTTCACCCCCAATCTTTGCTATACTTGCTGTTTTTTCATTAAGAGTCTTTCTCATAAGTGTTCTCCATATACAAGTGTCCTCCTTTATGGCTTAGCTGGTGTTTTCACAATGAGAGGTTTCTCCTTCCAAGTTTACACTGGGCCTGTCCTCATTTCTAGGGACCTTTAAGGTGTGCAAAGTCTTTCATTTTTGTTCACTCTTTACCTTTGCTGTACGTCTTGTTTTCTCTTCATCATGCAGCTTCCTTAGTGGCATACTTTTCATGTTGTTGGTGTTCTCCGTGTCCCCCTTCTTGTAGGCTTAGCTGGTATATGTTCATCCTGAGAGGTTTTCTTTTCAATTTGATACTTGACCTCTCCTCATTCTCAGGACCTCTGAGGTAGACCAAAGTCTCTCATTTTTCTTTACTCTCAACCTCTGCTGTACTTGATGTTTCCTCATTTGGCATCTTTCTCAGTGGTGTTTTCCTTGTCCCCCTTCTCATAGGTCGAGTTGTTATTTTTACCATTAGAGGTCTCATTAGGATAAGGATATTTTGCCTTCATTGATACTGGACCTCTTCTTTTTCTCCGGACCATTGAGGTGAACTGAAGTATTTCATTTTTCTTAACTCTCTACCATTGCTATAATTGATGTTTCTTCATTAGGCATCTTTCTCAGTGTCTTCCTTGTCCCCCTTTTCGTAGGTTGAGTTGCTACTAGACGTCTTTTCAGGATAAGAATATTTTGCCTTCGTTGATACTGGACCTCTTCTTTTGTTGCGGACAGCTGAGGTAAATCAAAATCTTTCATTTTTCTTTACTCTCCACCTTTGCTGTACTTGCTATTCCTCCATAAGGCATCTTCCTTGTCCCCCCTTCTCGTAGGTCGAGTTGGTATCTTTACCATTAGAGGTCCTTTTAGGATAAGGATATTTTGCCTTCGCTGATACTGTACCTCTCCATTTTCTCCTGACTTTTTGAGGTGAACTGGAGTCTTTCATTTTTCTTTACTGTCTACTTTTGCTGTACTTGTCGTTTCTTCATCAGGCATCTTTCTCAATGGTGTTTTCCTTGTCCCCCTTCTCGTAGGCTGGGTTGGTATTTTCACCTTCAGGGGTCGTTTCGCCTTAGTTGATACGGGACCTCTTCTCATTCTAAGAACCTTGGGTTTGCCCCCCTTAGCCTCTGTGTTATCACCCGATGTTGTTTCTTTCGATGACCCTTCTTCACCATCTTCTCCAGGAGTTTTACCTGTGTCTGTCTCTTCCATTGTCTTTCCTTCAGCTTGTTTCCAGTGCACCTTATACTTCTTAATCTTCTTTGGTACCCTAAAAAATCGCTGTGGAGCTTTCTTTGGGTATGGCTGCAACAGTGACAGGAAGGCTGGCCACAAATAAAGAAAAGTGAACCTCTCCCTGAATAAGGCGTACTCTGGAAGCTTCCGTATCCGTGAAAGAAACTCTCTTTTGGAAACTTTTTCCTGCTCCAGGGCTCTCTCGTTGTAACCAGCAAACGATTCCACCTTTCCCGTAATAGCCCTCATCTGACTTTTGGTGATTGAGAACATTTCGGCAGATTCCTCCAAGGTGTCTTTCCTGATCAATAGATGTTTGAAAGAGAAGAGCGTGGAAAGATTTGGGGGCAAGAGTCCCATACTCCGTTGTCCATGGCTTGTTCCAAGGATAGACGAAGAGAACTCCTGAAGCTTATCTAGATCTACTGTATAAAGATCGTCCTTCATCAACTCGGGTAAGAGAGGCTTCTTGCTTTTAGCCTTTCCGACCTTACTCCTCACCGACTCTGGGCCACTAGAGTGGAGTGACGGTTTTCTGAAAACATTATCAGACTGGGCTTCTGCTTCGTTGATACTTTCTGGTTCATAGTCATCTTCATCAAAATTAGAAGGTACACTCCCCAGATCTTGTCTTACACTCTGCTCATCATGTCCAATGGCGGTGAGATGTTGGTTATCGCTGATGTGAGAACTATTACATTGTGGCAATGAAGAAATATTGGACTGCTGCTGTGCATCCATGTCCATATGCAATGGGTTCCTTGCCATACCTGTACCCAGGACAGGGTTGGTTACACTGGCTGAAAGATTGATAGTTGCTGCTGGTATATCACCAGGTGTATTGAGGACCATTTCTTGTGAAACTATGACCTGCCTCGAAACTTTGGGAACTGTCATGGTTGCCATGTCCTTATCTGACAGAAATTTGAATGATTGGGGCTGATTTGGTAACAGGGTGGTGGTTGATTCTGCAGTTCCAGGATGCATAGAAGTGACTGTTCCTTGATACTGTGATACCTGTCCGGTAGACATATCAGGAACCACTGCAGGGATTGAATCGGGTATGACCTGACTCGACTGTAGCCCATGTAGTGATAATGACTGATTTGGCAAAGGAGTGGTGGCCACTGATTCTGACATTCTTGGAGGAGTATTGACAACTGTTCCGTGAGGAGGTGACATCTGGTTGGACAATTCAGGTGTGGTAGTCAGGAGAATATTGCTAAGTGCCTGACCACTGGTTGACTGTAGCCCATGTAGTGATAATGACTGATTTGGTAAAGGATTGGCGGCTGCTGATTCTGACATTCTCGGTGGAGTACTGACAACTGTTCCGTGAGGAAGTGACATCTGGTTGGACAATTCAGGTGTGGTAGTCAGGATGGTATTGCTAAGTGCCTGACTACTGGTTGACTGTAGCCCATGCAGTGATAATGACTGATTTGACAAAGGAGTTGCCACTGATGCTGACATTCTTGGAGGAGTATTGACAAATGTTCCATGAGGAAATGACATCTGGTTGGACAATTCAGGTGTGGTAGTCAGGATGGCATTGCCAAGTGCCTGACAACTAGTTGACTGTAGCCCATGTACCGATAATGACTGATTTGGTAAAGGAGTAGCCGTCACTGATGCTGACATTCTTGGAGGAGCATTGACAACTGTTTCGCTAGGAATTGACATCTGGTTGGACAATTCAGGTGTGGTAGTCAGGATGGCATTGCTAAGTGATATTGGCATCCTATCAGGCATATGAAGAACAGTCTCTTGGAGGTGTGACATCCGTCGAGTGTTCAGCATGTCCCTAACTGTTTGTGGCTTGTAAGATGGTGACTTATTTCCTAGCAAAAATGATCTCAGAGGTGATGGTGCCACTAAGTTCATAGCTGGTTTAGATGTAGAGCCATTGGGACTCTGCTGAGCCAACTCCAGCAGTTGTTCTTGATGTCGGTTTGAAGACACTGGTGTTGCAGGTGGTATGCGGGTATTATTTGATACCGTTTCGCTTGGGGGCTGCTCCATACCGGAGTGAATCATAGGACCAATATGATTTGGAAGTGGTAGATTAGGCAGCTGAGTCAAATTTGATGAAGTCACCGATGGAGCTGGTGGCTCTTGATGTTCAATCGTAGATATTGACGTTGTAGGTACTGGAGTGCTGGAACCAGCAATTGTGTCATTTGGAGACTGATTCATATTGGGGAGAATTACAGGCCCTCCGAGATGTGAAACTGGTAGGTTCAAGGGTTGGGCTACATTCGGCCATATAATGTTCCCCTGAGGTTGACCAGCTTGGTTTAAAATGATGGTAAATTGTTGAGGATTATTCAAGGCCAGAAGAGGGTTCAGAGAGGGATTATCCAATGGATTAACAACAGCCTGTGCTACTTGATTTGTCCCACTCACAACAGTAGCAGTAGACTGTGGTTGCAGGAGATTTGACGAAGCTTCTCTCAAAGCAGGCTGTACTACTTGTGATCCATTCACAACAGAATCAGCAGATTGGGGCTGTAGAAGATCTGACGTAGCGTTTCCCACCACACTTGCAGCAGCTTGAGACACTTGCTTGGATCCACTTGCAGTAGAAACAGAAGTCTGGAGTTGGAGAGGCTCCAGTGGAGCTGTGGAAATACCACTGGCAGCTGAGTGTTTTTCTGATGAGCTAAGTTGGAACGTGCTCGTTGTTCGAGTTGATTCCCCGATTGGATTTAATACAAGGTTAGCATTTATATTGCCTGGTGTCAATGGTTGGCTGGCCACTGTCATAGTGTTATCCAACGTTGGCTGAATACTGCTTGAAGGTTGCATCGTGAGTTTGTTTGGAGACAAGAGTTCAGTCTTAATCAAGGGGCTAGTGGCCTGATTTTGGGCTATAAGTGATGTTACGGAAGGGAGTCCTGGTGGAGGCTGCCTAACCATGCCGGGGAGTCCTATCATACTTGGTATTGATTGCTGTGCAACCATGTTGGGTCCCTGAGCAGAACTCTGTTGGGCAGCTGTATTGTCCCTTGAAAGTGGATCCAGTAGAAATCCCAAAAAAGCGCCATCAGGTCCGAGCACAATCTTTGCATTAGGTCCAAGGGTGTTGAGATCGATCGTTTGAAGATGCCCACCTGCTAATCCAGGTGTTGCTGGAGTTCCACTTACAACAGGTGGAGAAGCCCCGCCTATCGCCACTGACAGTGACGTTCCGTTTATCTGCTTAGCACTAGGCACTGACTGTCCCACGATTGACGGTGTACTTTCAGTGGCTGATGGTGTACTTTCAGTGGCTGATGGTGTACTTTCAGTGGCTGATGTTGACATTTTGGACGACTTGCTCTTGTCACGTTCTGTCTCAGAGTTAATTTCATCCTCTGAAGATATTTCTGCAAAACTCCCCAACTTCGGGGCTGCCTTTCTCCTAGGTGCCACACGGGCAGGCATTTGCTTGTTCCGTTTTTGCGGGACATTCTTAGATTTTCCTCCCTTCCTTTTCCTGCTGTTGCGTTTCAGAGAAAGTGGACTCGCTGCAACTGCAGGGTCTGCTATGTTACTCTCATCAGATACCTTGGTCTTCTCTTTTGCAGCTTCCTCATCCTGGTTAACCAACATTTCATCTTCATCATCCGAACCACAATGTACGCCATCACTACAAACAATACCTCCATATTGGCCGCCTTTACCTTTTGACAAATGTGTAGCTCTCCCACCATGACCATTTTCATTAGCATTCTCATTTACATCGTCCGTACCACAATGCATACCATCACTACAAGCAATACTTCCATTTTGGCCCACTTTTGACAAATGTCTGCCTTTCCTGTCACTAGCAACCTTTTCATTAGCAATCTCAGTTTCGTCATCCGTACCACAATGTATTCCATTGCTACAGGCATTTTCTCCTTTTTTATTATCTCCCGCAATCGATGTATGTCCAGCGCTCTTGTTACCACTACTAGCAGCTATGTTGCTGTTGTGGTCCTCATTTTCATCATCCGTGCCACAGTGAATTCCATCAGAACATGTCCCATTGTTGTCCATTCCATCCTTGTTCTTGTCATTTTTCTGTGATGACCTTGCATACACCTCATCAAAGTATGTCCCATCGGTACAGGACATGAGTAACGATATCGCTTGGTCGTCCTGACTGACCTCTGATCCGTGCATCGAGGATCCCTCGGAGCCCACGTCAACAGGTTCCCTGTCATTATTAGGCTCTTGTAACACGGTTGACGTATCAGTTACTGTATCAGTTACCCCATCTGTATCCACTCTATCAAGACACATGTCCTCAGGAAACTCCTCATCAACTGAGATGGTTACATTATTGTTCCCCTCATCTTCCTGATGACTCTGCTTCGACGTGATTTGCTGCTCAATCGGAGGCTTGTACGCGACCAACGGTTGTTGACCATTTGGGTGCGTAACACCAACCACAATTTTGGGATTGTCCCCTACAAATTTGGGGATTTTTTTCTGTGCTTTGAGCTTGCGCTGAGGTTTGAAGATCACACCAGATCCAACCTTTGGCAATGTCGTTCCACTAACGCTAACTCCCGTCGAAAAGGCCATACTTTCAGGAAGGCTAGAAATGGTATCAACTTTTTCAAGCCTTATTGGGATGGGTGTTGCACTGTAAGCAGTAGTGTTTGACAACAGCGTGGTTGCCACTGTGCTTGGCTGATCGGACACAGTTGCCACTCTACTACTTTCAACCTTTGATATCTCTCCAGAGGATACATCGCCCTCAGAAATATCATCATCATCACTCGGATCACCTGGTTGGGAAGGATTCAACCTGGTTGGGACCGTTCTCTTCCTCTTACTCCGCCTTCTTGTTTTTCTGTTCTCATCCGGTGCTCTCTGTTCACCGACTTTTGCTTCACACTCGACATCCTCAACTATTATCACAATGTTACCCTCAGATTCATCGTCACTAAATACGCCCCTCGCAGAAGCTGCATTGGAAGGAGAGATTGCTCCATCCCTGGAAACCACCTGGGGACCGGACTTTTCACTATTTGGTTGGCCCGTTGTTTGACCAGTTGGCTTTGTACTGACCAACAAGATCCTTCCATCTTCAGTTTTCACGACATAAAGAGCTTTACTGGCTGCTGGGTCTATGTTGGTCTGAACGGCCGGTGGGTTTTCGACCTTTGGTGCTGGCAAGTGCCCAATGATGCTCCCCGTGACCATTTCCCCGACGCCTGGCTGGTCCGGTTTGCTAAGCATGAGATGGAATGGTCTGTTGTTCCTAGCTCCACCAATTGCCACAGCCACTCTACGTTGTTTCTTGGTCTTCTGAGGAACTTCTTTTGAAGGATTTCTCGGTCCTAAATAGCTGATATTGGGTAGTCGGGCATCTCGGTAAAGGATTCCTCTGCACACCTGGAAATCCACTCTGACAGACTGTAAAATTAAAGAAGGTCAACGTAATAATAACAGAGATGCAAAGACGCATTATGATTCCTTACATTGGGCCAAGCAAAAAAAACAAGTTACTTATCCCTGCCTGCTTCCCTTTTTGGGGCATTGTTTTTTGTTCTGCTTTTCCAATTCTACAAAAAAAAACATTGAAATATCACCAAAACAACACAATTTTTACAAAATTCCCAGTCATTATTCTACATAAAACTCTTCTAAAGTACATGTTTTAGGTTGAATAAAACATTAACCGTTGATGGCCCGATATAAAAGAGAGCTTTGACAACATCTAGTTGATGATTTTATGCATGTTGAAAAATAGTCAAAATAGCACCAAGGGTGCAGAATATGTCCTCTGTTCAGATTGGTAAACATCCTAAAGTTATGTGATACCTGAACTTGACCTCAGATGACCTTAGACCTTGGTATGTGACCATTGATCTCAATAACATATGAAGGTACTCCTGTTGCATCATTGATCAAAGTTTGGTTGTAATTGGAAATGAGACCGATTTTCTGAAGTTATTTTATAGGCTGATATCAGATGACCTTGGTATGTGACCTTTGACCTCACCAACATATGAAGATACCCATGTTGTATCTATGATCCAGGTTTGGTTGTAATTGGATTTCAACTTTTCGAATGAGAACATTTTTCAGGTTATTCAGGTTAGTCAGATGACCTTTGACCTTGGTATGTGACCTTTGACCACACTAACATATGAAGGTACCCATGTTGCATCCATGACCC
>JAODUJ010254846.1:0-10287 GCA_027564615.1 Psolus chitonoides
GAGAGGTGCGGTGTGAGGGATAGGAAGGGTGGGGGAGGTAGAGGGGGGAGTTCGAATTGTGATATTTTGTGGATTGTGATATTGAGTCTGAAATTCGGTGTTATTGTTATTATACTTCGAAAATCATTGCACTACCGTAATTAATTAGAAAAATCGCAGTCATGGCTATTTGAGGTGGACAATGACGTCACTATCACGTATTTTTCTCCATTCACTGCGACTGTACCTCCACTCCAGGATCAAAGCACAAGCCATGTTCAGTGTACGTTCAGATATGTGCCCCCAGACTTTACAACCCCTTAGATCAACACTTGATCCGGAACCAGCTTGTACGAGTTTTGCTCGTTCTTGTTTTCAATACTTAGTGAGGCCGTAATTCAACTTTCCGTGGAAAGAAGGATGTAACATGTCTATCACAAGCGGCAAATCGCTTATACCTTTTTGGGGTCGGTTTACCGGTATCACATTACCCCAACATCGTGATATTCCGAATACGAATAGGCCTACATGACTATCACACAGTGTTACTCTAACTATTCTCTCACTGGTCCCTTCACATTGTTATAATATATTCACACACTCTTTACTGTAACTTGTGCATTCACCCAATCCGCCCGCATTGGAATGCCGGGTAATTATCTGTGGCAGCTGCTAGCTAGGACATCAATGGGATCAATCAAGTTAAACGTTCTTTGTCTATGAATATAGGGTTAGGGAACAAAGACAGGTTTAGATCAATATGTACTTAGGGAACAAACGCAGGTAAACCTGTAGGGGTGACTGCTAGAAGTCAGCTAGTAGCTGCCTCGGGTGGCCATCTGGGTGGTACTAATTTGCTGGTGAACCAATCAGACGGGCCCGTAGCCAACTTTACCTTTATTTTATTTTATTGGAGGGGGTGGAGTGATTGGGTGGCTATGAGTGGCTATAACCCTGCTATTGAAAATTATTATGGACGTTTCAATGTTTAGTTGGTCACGGGGGCAAACATATGCTATAGGCCTTATAGCTTTACTACAGTTTCAAATCAGACACGAAATTTGAATTCGTAATAAACTCTGCCATGATTTTTACCGCGTTGAAACCTATTTCAGCGAAATGGAATCAGCAGCATGATATTAACAAATAATACTTATACACGAACAACTGTAATACCTTTAGCGAAGTTTAGCCCTGTACTGTACATTTTGTAATACTGGTAGGCTACTGTGTGTGGGTTCACAGCGTGTAATTGATAGCCGGTAGTCAATGCTTGTCCAGTCTATTAGTATTAGTTGGAATTCCCCGCGTAAGTTAGAGTAACACTAACATGATTTTTACCGCGATTTTTACCGCGTTGAAACCTGTTAGATTGCCGCCTTATAGTGATTATGAGGATGAAATTACCCAAGGTCATTGATGTTACTATTGTAGAGAACCGCGCAACGCAAATAGGACATTACTCGGAAATATCCTATAGCGCCGAAGGCGCGGATCTTTGGTCATAACAACAACAACAGGCGCTATAACGATAACATGACTACGGTGGCCTATACCAACCCTACACGCTTAGCGAACGTAGTATGTGGTTTCTCAAGTCCAAGAATAAAATATCAATGTTGGGCTATATCGCATACTTTTTCGGGCCTATCTTTGTTGGTGCCGACCATATAAAGGTATCCTAGGTTCCGTATCGGTTTTGAGTGCCGCACTGTGCAATTTAGAGTTGAAATAGTGCCGCCAAAACATTTGTAGGTGCCGCGTTTGAACTGTCTGTATCGTGGTAGTAAATAGATGTACTGAAACTTCATCTTGAGTAATAAAATTCTCAACGTTTGGAGCATTTTTTGTGAATGACAAATTGGTCGACCAACAGGAGCTCGCCTACCATTGAGTATGTATGTCACATAGTATTTGGAATATTCATGTGTGCATTATTTAGGCCTTTCTGTGAGGAGCAACGGAGTAGAGGTCGGCAAATCAGAGAGCGGACAGTTCAGACGACGGACAGATCAGAGCATAAGCGTACGGGACTATTTTCAATTGGGTGTGGGGATGGGGATTGATCACTTTTTGCCCGAAAATCTGTCACAGGTTCGCCTAAAAATGCCCGAAAAAGAGCGTATATTCTGCCGAATGGAGAGCTGCAGCGGCCTCAGTCCCTGCCCCGTATGCCTATGGATCAGAGGACAGATGTAATTAAAGGTTTAAATATCTGACAAGGGCTACAAATCGGGCTGTCTTATTACCTCTATATAGCCTCTATTACCTCTATATAGACAAGAGCCCAATGGGCACTGTGGTTCCTTGCTGAATAAATAGAATATGGCTGTGCTGTAAAGCATCATCCTGCGGCTATACATCTACCAAGATGCATTTGCACAGAGGAGAAATTTAAAACAGCAGTGGCCAGCAGTGCCCATGTAGGAAATATTTTACGCACAAACGTACCGTAGTGTATTTGTGCGCTGAAATTATCTTTGTTGTGATCTATTCTGGTATTTAGGCGTATTCTAAACATTCCCACAACAAATTTAGAACATTTTCAGCGCTTCGCGCGAATACAACCCTTCTTGTTTTGGACTACAGTCTTGCATCCCAATTTTTCGGAATAATCACATCGCGTAATTACTTTCAACCCCCAATACTTCCATTCATACTTTCATCACCTCGTTCTCCTCATAGGCGTATCAGCCTTATCCTCCTGGAGGACCATCTGCATGGGGATATTCTCTGAACACCACAAGGAGCCTGTATGTGAGCCTCTAGCACACGCCGTTGGCATGAAGTTAAACTTGTAATACATCTCATGCATGTAATTGTTTTCAATTTTCGGAGCTTCCTGGGCTGGAGCACAGAATATGCCTACTCCATAGGCCCTAACAGGGGATCTTCATTGGGATCCTGGACTCTTCGCCACTGACCATAGTTTTGACTCGGCTTAAACGCATCCTGTGCATCAACATGTCTATTTTCCGAGGGGGATTTGCCAATAACGGTTTAACGCAGGGGCAATTGTGACACGTGCCGCAGCCTCCCACATTAAAAGGGCCTCCCACGAGTGTTGACCACATTTTGAGAAATGTTGTTATGGTTCATGCTGCAGTAAATATCGGTATTATCTCGAAAGAAGTTTTGCCAAACGTCTGTTCATAACCCAAATATCAAACAGCATAAGTTTTCGCTCGCTTCGCGCAAAATATTTTCTCTCATGTTTCGTGCTACATGTGCCCAAATTGCTGTTTAAAAACCACTGGTCATAGCCTACAAGATCCCCCTCCCAAAAAAATCGCGCACTCTGCGCGCACTTAGGGTTATCCATTCATTCGGTTATTATGCCTATCTTGTCATGACACCTGTTGTCATGTGTGCCGACTGTGCTTTTTATAACCCAAAGTTTAGACATGACAAGATGTTTTCAGCGCTTCGTGCACAGACGCCTGGTATTTCTTCCTTCTTACATTGTTGTTCACGGTTATTTGTGCCGGATATGCCACTTATAGCCGAAACATTTGGGAAAGAATAAATTTTTTCGCGCTCGTTATGGGGAATATACATACTAAGTATGAACTTGATCCAAATAGGCATGTTCGACTTATAGTGGGGCGGATATGTGAAATAATTGTGGGATGTGGGGTAAAAGCATCAAATTTGGTGTGTTTCATGCTGGGACATTTCTTAACAATTTAGGATATAGTGCCAAGCTATTTTTTTTCTCGGTCACCCATTACATGACAAAATTCAAAATGGCCGCCATCCGAATAAGAAAAATTCAGAATTTAGCTATATGTGCCAATAGTGTACATGAACAGATGCATTTTGATGTTTCCGGACATGCTGAATCTGATGGCGTCATTTAAAATTCAAAATAACGTACACAATTTGAGATTTGACACACATAAAGTTCAAAATGGCCGCCACCTGTGCAATGACTATCCACAAATGTGCATATACCTACTTACTTATGTTCCAATAGCTCACATTCTCTCAGCCAGAACTATGAATAATCATGGTTTAAGTACATTTATCTTACACAACAAACTGTATGTCCCTGTATTGTCTGGACAGCACTTAGTTTGAGTCATTGTGATCGCAGTTGCCACCACAATGACATAGTGATGTACATTTCAGAGCAGCCTTGACACACTTGCACTTTCCCATACATCCTTTCTTGCATCCACATCGTAGCAACTCAGAACAGGATACAGCTGCTTCTGGTAGTAATGTCCACAATGGTTCCCATCCTTGTGTGGCACTCTTGCGCCATCCACAGGTCTCTGGAGAAGGAAGTTCTGGAGTACGGACAAGTGCTTGCCCCCAAACATGCCCACCTTGGTATATAGCACGCCTTGTATGTTGCAACAGTGCTGCTCTTGTTGGTGGTATAGCTTCAATAGACCTAGCTTTGGTACTGAAGATATGTTTCCTGGCAGCGTCCACACTAGTTTCGGTGCAGCCTCGGTCATAGAGTAGCACGACATATGACTCTAGTACAGACATGCAGTCCTCATTGAAGCTGGATGGATGTGTTGTCAAGTTAGAGAATACTGCGGTGACTTCATTGAAAGATTTCCATATGTCGATTGCAGTTTTTTCCCCTGCCCGCGAATGATGACACTGTATCACAACCTGTGAACGCATGAAACATGGGGAGTGCACGGGCCTTCTCATCACCCAATGCGGTGGCTATGCTATCAGCAGGAATGTACCTCAGGTGTTTGCCTGTGCCAAACGCAACCCATAGTTCTGTGTCCTGAAAGGTTGCAACACTAGACACTGCCAAAACTAGCACATCAGTGTCCACTGTGCGCAACATGATTCTTCGATGGCCTCTGTTTGTGGCATCACCAGCATGAAGGAGCATTCGTGTATCAGCCTCTTCATGCGTACATGGAGCAAGAGATGACACATCCGGGTGAAGCATAGTGCAAATCACATCCTGACCGCATGTTGAGTATACCTCATTCTCTGCAGAAAGATTATCCACGACCTACAAAGGGGAAAAGAATGAATATAATTCGTGAATGATTGTACTTGCTGCCAATAATGATAGACGAATGAGGAAAAATAAACAATATAGGCTAATTTGTGAATGATTGTTCTTGCTGCCAATAATGATATAAGAATGAGGAAAAATAATAAATATAATTCGTGAATGATTGTATTGTACTTGTTACCAATAATGATATTATAATGTGATCGCTATTATTATGTCGATGAACATTTTGAAGCATGTGAACACATATTTATATTGTATTAAAACTCATGCCATTATCGTAGCTTACCTGATGTGCCAAGAAGTAGAATAGCTCGGTCTTGTTATCCGCCAGTCGCAAGAACTCTTGCCAATTTCCTGGGATCGTGTTCGATGCTGCGACACGTCTTCGAATACCCTTTCCTCGCTTTTCTCGTGTGGTGGACTTGAGACTCCCTTCTAAGTAAACATCCCAAATGATGTCAATTCTTTTCACTGTTCTCAGCTGAGCTTTGATGTAAGGAAGAAACACCTGTGTGGCATATTCTTGGAAGGTTTTGGCACTGATTGGTTTCAACATGTTGACGATTGCAGCACCATCCAATATGATGACATCGACTGGTGGAGGTTCTTCACACGATGTACATAACGTTTCAAGACATTTTGCAAGATCAGCCTTCGTCCCAAAACGGAGTTTTCCAAGCTGAGACAACGATGGTGGGTATGCGTGATTCTCGTGTTTGAAAAAATTGTCTAAGTCCCCATCCCGTGTTTGACAGGCAATGTACAGTCGTGAAAACAATGCACAATCGCTCTTGAGTGATGACACAATTTGCTTCGATTTTGATTGAAGTCTTGTTGGTGGTCGGCTAAACAATGACAGTTTGTTTCTACTGATAGGATCAGACACGGGTGTTGTCCGTTGTGTAACTCGCTCTGCCATGTAAGTGTCATACTGTTCCTGACCTGTTTTCTCTATCGTACGGACAGTTTCGGCTACTGCTGGATCTGCAATGTCTCTAGTATCAAGTACTAACAGGTCACAGCTCTCTTCTGTGAATGGGTTTCCCATTTCGTCAATTACTCGAACAAGGGCCTTGACCTTCTTAGCAAATGCACTTTGTACAGCAGCAGTGTGGTCGTGGTGCTTGAGATTGCTTGAACTAGCATTATGAGTGCTGCGATCGAGGCAATTGACTTCAAATTCCCCAATGACCCTCGCCACTTCAGGTCCTGCCACCATCCAGCGCAGTAGAGCTCTCGGGTTCTCGAATAAACCAACTGCCCCGCCGTCTCCTTTCACAACCTTGTTGTTTTGTTCGTGGGCATGGTCGATGGCTATTGCCGAGAATGGACGTTTGGTTTTGCGCACAACAAAGCCTCCTTGAGCGAACTGGTTGGCTATGTCGGGGTGGTGTTTATGCAACAGCATCATATCTCGAATGTGAATAGGTACCCATCTTGAATAGTGAGTGTGATCCAGTGCAAAAAACCATGGAGTCAACGCTACCAGGGAAGCGACATAGAGAGAGAAGTTGGCAGTGCGTAGAGATCTCACATACACCAAGACGAGGAGCTCCAACTGCATCACGATAAACCAGTACTGGAATTGTGGGGAGGCCTCAGATCGTCTAATGCACCAATCATCAAAAGGTATAGGCTCAATTTCTTCACTGTATGCATCATATGCATTGTGCAATAATATGGATAATGCACTGGCACTAACTTAGTGTGCAAGCCTCGTTCTTTTCACATGTGATGTCTTAAGAATCGATTCAGCTGTTCCAGCTGTAGCAACATCTGCTAGGGTTAGTGCGTGTGTCCAACCACTGCCATCAAGGAAATCTCCAATAGTCGTAAAAGCGGCCATCTCAATGTGCAAGCCTCCTAGGAGAATTACAAACCTCTTCTCCCCATATACATCTGGCCAGTTCCACTGGATCTGCTTGGCAATCGTGAACAATGGTTGGTCCAGTGTTACGACAGGCACTTGTCCAGGATTGAGAAGATGGACAGCACATTTGACGACATCCATTGAGTGACGAATCATAGCCACAGACTTGGAATCATCTGCAAACAAAGGCAGCAATGACGTGATGGTGACATCAAAGTCAGGTTGTTGTTGTGCATCAGAATGGAATGCAGCCCATGTGATGGTGAGGATTTTCTTCGTCATAGTCACATGCGTCAAATTTGTGTAAGATTCAGGAAGTGGTGGTATTTCCTTCTTCGGCATACTTGGTTGTAATTGGTCAGATTTGTGACGTTTCATTCCATCGGACGCTTCCACTTTGTTTTGGAAGATTGATATAGCTGTACCATGAAAAGCACCATGAGCAGTTGTTGAGCTTGGGTTGTGGTCGAGGTTATCTACGGCGGCAGTGGTGAATAAATTCTTCCGTAGTATAAGGGGACATACAACACCATCATATTCATATTGTTGAGCTGCTGCGATAGCCATGTCCGTGGATACCTCAAGGACTCTGTCGTAGGAGATTGACATCCCTAA
Source organism: Psolus chitonoides (assembly GCA_027564615.1). NCBI lineage: Eukaryota > Metazoa > Echinodermata > Holothuroidea > Dendrochirotida > Psolidae > Psolus > Psolus chitonoides. Next base: position 7,464 of record JAODUJ010254846.1, read on the forward strand.
CTTGAACAAGATATCCACTAGTTCACGTTTACGGGTATGTCCATGAATCATCATACCGATATATATGGGTAATGGAGTCTCCCGTTCTTTACTGTGATGAGAACTAGTTGATCCATGGCGCCTTCTTACATAGCTGTTGTACTCTAGTAGTTGAGCAATACTAAGTGTCGCTTGTCTTACTTCATCTGTATCTTTCTTCTTGATATTAGGTCCTTCCATGATCATGCTAATTAATGCAATGCGTGATTGTGGAACAGATTCTTCCTGACAACCTTTCGGAAAGGAACCATCAAAACTTGTATGGATATCCAGCATATCCCGGCGGATTATGTGTGCTGCCTTGGCCAAGCAAATAGCTTCATCATCAGCATCGTCTAGGCATGCATCACGCAGCGCATGTCCGATATCATCATCGAAGCTCAGCATAACATCTCGACCTTGTTTGTAGGCTTTGAGGCCTGGCACATTTGTAAGTATCCGGTTTTTCAAATCGGTGGAATGAATACGACTAGTTATGTCCATTCCTAGCTCTTTGAGTCGGTCACCGTATAGCTGAATAAGATCTGTCAACTTGAAGATAGGTGCGACATCTTTGGCACTAATCTTCGTTTCCTCGATATAACCAAGAAGTTCTACCAATGCTATACCATTATAAACTCCATCAGTGTTTTCTTTTTTACCCTGTTGAACCTTCCTACTGCTAGCATTGTACAATTTCACTAGGCAATTTGAATGGTACTTTGCTTCTTGTGCCACAAGATCCCCGGCAGATAGTCTGGCGATTAGTTTTTGATCTTGTAGCTTCACTGCACATTGCTCAACACGTTGTGTGATTTCTTTTGTCATGGCCTTATGTAGAGGTGCAGTGTCTGTTCCAACTTGGTCACAAAAGAAGCATTTACACTCTTCTGCAGGGCTATTTTTACCAGTACTTTGTCGCCTTGTATAAGGATGTTCCCCAGAAGCATCACTAGTAGCAGCTGAAGTTTGGTCGATCCTTGCAAAACGACTGGCTGAACAATTCAAGCGACATGATGTATGCCATTTAGCATGATTACGTTGCAGCGTGTTTGAAATACCATCACCGTCATCGAGCCTATTTAGGTCAACCGGTATTGGCTGGTTACCAACACTACGAAAGCTACTCAAGTTATCTCCCAATGTGTCATAGCCAGCCCCCGTGTCTCTGCGCTTCGATTTAGCTGGACACGTGAGTGGTTTGTCTGAATGTTTCTGACACAAGGCACAGAGACTCCAGTCAATAAGTTCAGGTGTGGCCTTAGTTGGTGATCGGAAGCTCTCTCCATGAACAAGTTTACACTTTTTCTTCGCAGACATGATTTGCGTCACATTTCTTTATTCGTCTGCAAAAAAATTATCATGGTTCAAGTAACATGCAAAAATAGGCCTATATAGATTTTGACGATGCTATCAACTGAGGATGAACCTTGATTCAGCCTTCCACAATTCCTTTCCCATCTGCCCAGAGTATACTAGTACGTTCAAGTATGAAACAAATCAATGGCCTAGCCTACATCAATGCAAAAATCTGAGAGGGCCCGGGCCCCCCCCCCCCCCACACGTAGCTTTGCCCCTGGTGGTGGAAAGGTACTCAGATCAGATCCAGGGGAATGAAGTCCAATTCACCACAATTCACAACAAAGTGTTCAACTTTTACTGTTGAATAAACAGTCTTTACCCTAAATTCAGCAAATTAACGGACTCGGCTTCGACTCGCCCGTTATTTTGCCGAGTTTAGGGTCGAGACTGTTTATTAACCAGGGGTACGGACTCCCCGACAGAGGGGCACGTGCCCCCCCCCCCTCCTCATCCGGCCCCCTCATCCGGCCCCCTCGCTAGCGCCGCCCTTGATTGATCCTATCCAGATTTCAACATAACAATAGGAGGGTGATATATAACGTTTTTGATCTGTAGGCCTTTGTCTTAGAATTCAAAATTCATGATGACAAATTTGTACAACAACTCTGATATACCAGTTTTGCGAAATATAATTTCATTTTCTGGTACATGAGAAATTCTTCAATTATTATGACCCATTGTAAATTCATTCCATTCTTACTACTAACAGCATGAGGTTATCAGGTCAGCATTTGTTGCAAAACTTCTTGATGATATGTGAAGTAAGGATGAAAATCTGTCACATATTGACAACGCATGTGTGAGCTGTACACATGTGTGATATGATATGTTGAAGTTAGCTACAAGTCTACAACTCCTAACATGATGAAAGGTGACCAGTAATGGGTCAATGGAGTAGGCTATGTGGGAATATGCTGAATGCATACCTTTTAGGATGGACCAAATGTGGGATCTGTGTTTATATTAAAAGTTGAAGTTAGCCAGTTAATGTATATGCATGATATTTTCGTTTGTGTGATATAAATCAGGTGGTGCATAGGTTATCTACTGTACTACCAGAGTTGGATATGCATAATATCACCAAACTGGCAACACTATTGGATTCACCATGTCAGAGAACATATAAAAATGCACTTTGTTTATATTTTTATGTCGAATATTCACAAGGATAGGTAAATATATAGATATTTCGATTCAGACGGCGGCCATTTTGAATTTCCCCCTGTAACATGCGTAACGGGGAAAATTCGGCTTGGCACTATATCTTAAATCATCGAGTATGCCTTCAACTTCATATACACCAATTTTGGTGCTTTTACCACAAAACCCACAATTCGACTACATTTTGACACGTATCCGCCCCACTATATTGATGTGTTCCGTTAAAGCTTTCGATTGATGTGTTGCCACCTTACACGGTGGATCCGGGAACTGTGGCGTCAAG